>JBBDGP010005039.1:0-87142 GCA_037952835.1 Lithobates septentrionalis | reverse complement strand
AACTACCGAGTTTGAAGTTCGGGGGACCTATGGCTGCAAATGGGCACAGTGAGGCTGCAAATGGGCATTGTTGACCCTCTTTTCCACTTACAGTATTCGCGCATTTCTCACCTTAGGCTTATACTCGAGTCAATAAGTTTTCCCAGTTTTTTGTGGTAAAATTAGGTGCTTCGGCTTATATTCGTGTCGGCTTATACTCAAGTATATACGGTAGCTTTTGCTGCAATGCTCACTTTCAATCTAGAGATTTTCATTGTAGTACTTTTTTCTGTCACTAGATGGCCGCAGTCTGATATCCAATACTGTATAAAGTATAAATACTCACTCAGGAGATCCTAGACCACCCTTTAAACGGCACCATCTAGCAAAAGTTTGAGTGTGCGCCTGCGTCAATAGTACTATGCGTTTTGGTGCGGATCAATATTAAAAAAAAAAAAAAAAAAAAAAAATCATGCCCGTGTTCTTTCTACACGTTCCACAGGCATTGAGCAGCCCACTGAAAATCAAGGATTGCCCTCCAGATATACACTCACCGGCCACTTTATTAGGTACACCTGTACAATTGCATGTACATGGCAGCCACTCAATGCATTTAGGCATGTAGACGCGGTGAAGGCGACTTGCTGAAGTTCAAACCGAGCATCAGAATGGGGAAGAAAGGGGATTTAAGCGACTTTGAATGTGACATGGTTGTTGGTGGCAGACGGGCTGGTCTGAGTATTTCTGGGATTTTCACACACAACCATCTCTCGGGGTTTACAGAGAATGGTGGGGAAAAGGGAAAATATCCAGTGAGCGGCAGTTGTGTGGAGGAAAATGCCTTGTTGATGTCAGGGAAGAATGGGCAGACTGGTTTCAGATGATAGAAAAGCAACAGTAACTCAAATAACCCCTCATTACACCCAAGGTATGCAGAATACCATCTCTGAACGCACAACACATGGAACCTTGAAGCAGATGGACTACAGCAGCAGCAGAAGAACACACCGGGTGACACTCCGGTCAGCTGAGAACATGAAACTGAGGCTACAATTGGCACAGGATCACCAAAATTGGACAATAGAAGATTGGAAAAACGTTGCCTGGTCTGATGAGTCTGGATTTCAGCTGCGACATTCAGATGGTGGGGTCAGAATTTGGCTCATGGATCCATCCTGCCTTGTATCACCGGTTCAGGCTGGTGGTGGGGGTGTAATGGTGGGGGGGATATTTTCTTGGCACACTTTGGGCCCCTCAGTACCAACTGAGCATCGTATAAACCCCACGTCCCACCTGAGTATTGTTGCTGACCATGTCCATCCCTTTATGACTACAGTGTCCCCATCTTCTGATGGCTCCTTCCAGCAGGATAATCCACCATGTCACAAAGCTCCAATCATCTCACCACTGGACAATGAGGTCCCTGTCCTCCAATGGCCTCCACACTCACCACATCTCATCCAATAGAGAGCCTTTGGGATGTGGTGGAACGGGAGATGATTGGCATCATGGATGTGCAGCCGACAAATCTGCAGCAACTGTGTGATGTTATCAGGTCACTATGGAGAAAAATATCTGAGGAACGTTTCCAACACCTTGTTGTATCTATGCCACCAAGAATGAAGGCCAAAGGGGGTCCAACCCGGGACTAGCAAGGTGTACCTAGTCCCGGGTTGGACCCATGATGACCAGCAAGGTGTACCTAGTCCCGGGTTGGACCCATGATGACCAGCAAGGTGTACCTAGTCCCGGGTTGGACCCATGATGACCAGCAAGGTGTACCTAGTCCCGGGTTGGACCCATGATGACCAGCAAGGTGTACCTAGTCCCGGGTTGGACCCATGATGACCAGCAAGGTGTACCTAGTCCCGGGTTGGACCCATGATGACCAACAAGGTGTACCTAGTCCCGGGTAGGACTAGGTACACACAAGTGCATACTGGGTTATGGAGTAGAAAATGATTGGACTCTGTCGGGTCTTTTATTGCTATCTGTGTCCCCTCTGGAGACTTTCATTGGCTCTCTTTGTTCTGGTGAAACATAAAGTGATGAGAAAACCCAAAATTTGGAGTCACCAGAACAGGAATAGAGAAGAAATCCTCCAATGGGGACAACTACAGCTGGAACTGGACTGGACTAGGGAGCTCTGCCTCCCCTCCCCCGCTCCCCTCCACATACATTGATTTTGTGATTGAACCTCCTGGGCACAGGCTGTGTGTAGGAAGGGGCTCTCGGGAGAAGGATTTCTGGACGCATGTCAATAGGAACTGACCTTACACAAGCTGTATTTGCAATATTATGCAATGACATCACAGAGTAATAAAAGGTGCTTCTGCCTATCAGGAAAAAGGTTTAAAAAAAAAAGAAAAATATAATGCTACACCATGATCTGCGGGGGAGGGGAGTTTTTTTCGGGGGGGGGGGGGGGGGGGGATTTCCCTGGGATTTCCCTTCCCTAGGAACTCTTACTTCCTGAATTGTCTACATGATGAGAAGTGAGGGGGAAACTCCCTGATGGGCCACAAAAAAGAAAGGCGAGCATTCCTTTCCATGCTGCACCAACGATTAAAAAATGGACTCAGCGGGTCCCGGGAACAGAAGACGGAGATCGATGCGCTTCCATCCAAAGATGAATTCTGGGCAAATATATAAAGACACATCACTGCAGATCTGTAATCACCATTACAAGCAGTGCCAATACCTGAATGTGACCTGCCATCAGTCTCCTGCAGGTCCTGTACAGCAGGGCTGGAGTGTGAGATGAAGAAGCAGCACAAGGAGCCAACCAGTTCATGCAAACAAGAAGCATGTGGATAGGAGGAGAGAGTGGAGTGACAGAGAGAAGAATGTCCAGTCCCAGGATAACCTGGGCTCAGAGAAAGCGGGTTTGATGATGCTGGTTATCAGACTGAGGACATCTAGTGGTAGAAGAAAGGTACTGCGGGGGAAATCTCCTGACTGTTGATGAATATTGCATTGTGTTCATTTATGTTTTAATGGTCTATTCATTTTTACCTTTTAAAGTTGAACCCCATAATGCAGCTATAGGAGGTGAGGTACTACAAGTCCCAGAATGAAGAGCTACCCGGACAATACCAGAACCTGACAATGTTTACACATCAGTCATGTGACACAGATAAGAACTCCATCTGGAGGAAGTGCCAGAGGAACGAGTTCTGCCGCATTCATTACCAGAGAACAGGTACAGAGGGCGCCGAGTCATGTGAGGGAAATATAAACTTGTAGGAGAGGGAGGGGCCTAAATATATTGAAGAGCCGAATGTGCACCGAGTGTGCTACCTACAGCAACCAATCAGAGACCAGCTGAGTCTTTTCTATTGCAGCAAATAGAGGAATGGCTGATATGGGCAACAGATCCCATCCAGTTTTATTTACAGACAGATCTGATTCATCTTTATACACAGACATTATGTTACCCAAAATATTATTATACAGAAAAAAATAACATTTACTATATAAAATAAATGTTTGCTGGATTGTTATTTCCATCACCTGATATCCCCCCCACTATCAGATCTCCCTCCCCCCATCATCATCAGATCTCCCCCCCCCCCCCATCATCATCAGATCTCCCCCCCCCCCCCATCATCATCAGATCTCCCTCCCCCCATCATCATCAGATCTCCCTCCCCCCCATCATCATCAGATCTCCCTCCCCCCATCATCATCAGATCTCCCTCCCCCCCATCATCATCATCAGATCTCCCTCCCCCCATCATCATCAGATCTCCCTCCCCCCCATCATCATCAGATCTCCCTTCCCCCCATCATCATCAGATCTCCCTCCCCCCCATCATCATCAGATCTCCCTCCCCCCCATCATCATCAGATCTCCCTCCCCCCCATCATCATCAGATCTCCCTCCCCCCCATCATCATCAGATCTCCCTCCCCCCATCATCATCAGATCTCCCTCCCCCCCCATCATCATCAGATCTCCCTCCCCCCCATCATCATCAGATCTCCCTCCCCCCCATCATCATCAGATCTCCCTCCCCCCCATCATCATCAGATCTCCCTCCCCCCCATCATCATCAGATCTCCCTCCCCCCCCATCATCATCAGATCTCCCTCCCCCCCATCATCATCAGATCTCCCTCCCCCCCATCATCATCAGATCTCCCTCCCCCCCATCATCATCAGATCTCCCTCCCCCCCATCATCATCAGATCTCCCTCCCCCCATCATCATCAGATCTCCTCCCCCCATCATCATCAGATCTCCCTCCCCCCATCATCATCAGATCTCCCTCCCCCCATCATCATCAGATCTCCCTCCCCCCATCATCATCAGATCTCCCCCCCCCATCATCATCAGATCTCCCTCCCCCATCATCATCAGATCTCCCTCCCCCCATCATCATCATCAGATCTCCCTCCCCCCATCATCATCAGATCTCCCTCCCCCCATCATCATCAGATCTCCCTCCCCCCATCATCATCAGATCTCCCTCCCCCCATCATCATCAGATCTCCCTCCCCCCATCATCATCAGATCTCCCTCCCCCCATCATCAGATCTCCCTCCCCCCATCATCATCAGATCTCCCCCCCCATCATCATCATCAGATCTCCCCCCCCCCCCCATCATCATCAGATCTCCCCCCCCCCCATCATCATCAGATCTCCCTCCCCATCATCATCAGATCTCCCTCCCCATCATCATCAGATCTCCTCCCCCCCCATCATCATCAGATCTCCCCCCCCCCCATCATCATCAGATCTCCCCCCCCCCCATCATCATCAGATCTCCCTCCCCCCCATCATCATCAGATCTCCCTCCCCCCATCATCATCAGATCTCCCTCCCCCCATCATCATCAGATCTCCCTCCCCCCATCATCATCAGATCTCCCTCCCCCCATCATCATCAGATCTCCCTCCCCCCATCATCATCAGATCTCCCTCCCCCCATCATCAGATCTCCCTCCCCCCATCATCATCAGATCTCCCCCCCCATCATCATCATCAGATCTCCCCCCCCCCCCCATCATCATCAGATCTCCCCCCCCCCCATCATCATCAGATCTCCCTCCCCATCATCATCAGATCTCCCTCCCCATCATCATCAGATCTCCTCCCCCCCCATCATCATCAGATCTCCCCCCCCCCCATCATCATCAGATCTCCCCCCCCCCCATCATCATCAGATCTCCCTCCCCCCCATCATCATCAGATCTCCCTCCCCCCCATCATCATCAGATCTCCCCCCCCCCATCATCATCAGATCTCCCTCCCCCCATCATCATCAGATCTCCCCCCCCCCCATCATCATCAGATCTCCCCCCCCCCCATCATCATCAGATCTCCCTCCCCCCCATCATCATCAGATCTCCCCCCCCCATCATCATCAGATCTCCCTCCCCCCCATCATCATCAGATCTCCCCATCTCCTGATCCCCCTGCCTCCCCCAATCATCAGATCTCCCCATCTCCTAATCTTCTCCTATGCCCCGTACAAATCGGATGACAGATTGTCTGACTTTTTTCGCTTGCTGGTCACTAGTAGAAAATGTAAGCGATTTCGAAAGTTCCGAAAATTTCCGTACGACAGAATAAAAATTCAGAAGTGATGTCCTGCGTTGTGGTGCATTTGTATTGCATTTTCGGACGACAGCTGTACTGATTAAACTAATTTTTGTACAAGTTCGGATATTGTACGAGAAAAGCGTTTCATGCTGGCACCATAATATCAGGTGAACGGCCGAGATCTGCTATCGAAAGCTGTGTGCTAACAATCAGATTATCGTACGATCGCTTCAAAAGCGGTATTTTTCGTATGATTTCCGTATCGTGTGTATGGGCCATATGTCAGATCACTTCACAGTCTTAGCTCTCCATCTCCTGATCCCCTCCCCCCCCCCCACACATAGACCTGTCTATTCTCCTGATCCCCTCCCCCCCACACACATAGACCTCTCTATTCTCCTGATCCCCTCCCCCCACACACATAGACCTCTCTATTCTCCTGATCCCCTCCCCCCCCCCCCCCACACATAGACCTGTCTATTCTCCTGATCCCCCCCCCCCCCCACACACACATAGACCTCTCTATTCTCCTGATCCCCCCCCCCCCCACACACACATAGACCTGTCTATTCTCCTGATCCCCCCCCCCCCCACACACACATAGACCTCTCTATTCTCCTGATCCCCCCCCCCCACACACACACATAGACCTCTCTATTCTCCTGATCCCCCCCCCCCCCCCACACACACACACATAGACCTCTCTATTCTCCTGATTCCCCCCCCACATAGACCTCTCTATTCTCCTGATCCCCCCCCCACACATAGACCTCTCTATTCTCCTGATCCCCCCCCCCCCACACACACACATAGACCTCTCTATTCTCCTGATCCCCCCCCCCCCCCCCACACACACACACATAGACCTCTCTATTCTCCTGATTCCCCCCCCCCACATAGACCTCTCTATTCTCCTGATCCCCCCCCCCCCACACATAGACCTCTCTATTCTCCTGATCCCCCCCCCCCCACACACATAGACCTCTCTATTCTCCTGATCCCCCCCCACACATAGACCTCTCTATTCTCCTGATCCCCCCCCCCCCCCCACACACATAGACCTGTCTATTCTCCTGATCCCCCCCCCCCCACACACACATAGACCTCTCTATTCTCCTGATCCCCCCCCCCCCCACACACACACACATAGACCTCTCTATTCTCCTGATTCCCCCCCCCCCCCCCCCCACACACACACACATAGACCTCTCTATTCTCCTGATTCCCCCCCCCACATAGACCTCTCTATTCTCCTGATCCCCCCCCCCACACATAGACCTCTCTATTCTCCTGATCCCCCCCCCACACATAGACCTCTCTATTCTCCTGATCCCCCCCCCCACACATAGACCTCTCTATTCTCCTGATCCCCCCCCACACATAGACCTCTCTATTCTCCTGATCCCCTCCCCCCCCCACATAGACCTCTCTATTCTCCTGATCCCCCCCCACACATAGACCTCTCTATTCTCCTGATCCCCCCCCCCCCCCACACACACACATAGACCTCTCTATTCTCCTGATCCCCCCCCCCCCCCACACATAGACCTCTCTATTCTCCTGATCCCCCCCCCCCCACACATAGACCTCTCTATTCTCCTGATCCCCCCCCCCCCCCACACATAGACCTCTCTATTCTCCTGATCCTCTCCCCCCCCCCCCCCACACATAGACCTCTCTATTCTCCTGATCCTCTCCCCCCCCCCCCCACACATAGACCTCTCTATTCTCCTGATCCCCTCCCCCCCCCCCCACACACATAGACCTCTCTATTCTCCTGATCCTCTCCCCCCCACACACACATAGACCTCTCTATTCTCCTGATCCCCTCCCCCCCCCCCCCACACACATAGACCTCTCTATTCTCCTGATCCCCTCCCCCCCCCACACACATAGACCTCTCTATTCTCCTGATCCCCCCCCCCCCCCCACACACACATAGACCTCTCTATTCTCCTGATCCCCCCCCCCCCCCCACACACATAGACCTGTCTATTCTCCTGATCCCCCCCCCCCCACACACACATAGACCTCTCTATTCTCCTGATCCCCCCCCCCCCCCACACACACACACATAGACCTCTCTATTCTCCTGATTCCCCCCCCCACATAGACCTCTCTATTCTCCTGATCCCCCCCCCCACACATAGACCTCTCTATTCTCCTGATCCCCCCCCCACACATAGACCTCTCTATTCTCCTGATCCCCCCCCCCACACATAGACCTCTCTATTCTCCTGATCCCCCCCCCACACATAGACCTCTCTATTCTCCTGATCCCCTCCCCCCCCCCACATAGACCTCTCTATTCTCCTGATCCCCCCCCCACACATAGACCTCTCTATTCTCCTGATCCCCCCCCCCCCCACACACACACATAGACCTCTCTATTCTCCTGATCCCCCCCCCCCCCCACACACATAGACCTCTCTATTCTCCTGATCCCCCCCCCCCCCCACACATAGACCTCTCTATTCTCCTGATCCCCCCCCCCCCCACACATAGACCTCTCTATTCTCCTGATCCTCTCCCCCCCCCCCCCCACACATAGACCTCTCTATTCTCCTGATCCTCTCCCCCCCCCCCCCACACACATAGACCTCTCTATTCTCCTGATCCCCTCCCCCCCCCCCCACACACATAGACCTCTCTATTCTCCTGATCCTCTCCCCCCCACACACACATAGACCTCTCTATTCTCCTGATCCCCTCCCCCCCCCCCCCCACACACATAGACCTCTCTATTCTCCTGATCCCCTCCCCCCCCCCACACACATAGACCTCTCTATTCTCCTGATCCCCCCCCCCCCCACACACACATAGACCTCTTTATTCTCCTGATCCCCTCCCCGCCCCCACACATAGACCTCTCTATTCTCCTGATCCCCCCCCCCCACACACACATAGACCTCTTTATTCTCCTGATCCCCCCCCCCCCCCCCCACACACATAGACCTCTTTATTCTCCTGATCCCCCCCCCCCCCCCACACACATAGACCTCTTTATTCTCCGATCCCCTCCCCGCCCCCACACATAGACCTCTCTATTCTCCTGATCCCCCCCCCCCACACACACATAGACCTCTCTATTCTCCTGATCCCCCCCCCCCCCCCCCCCACACACATAGACCTCTTTATTCTCCTGATCCCCTCCCCGCCCCCACACATAGACCTCTCTATTCTCCTGATCCCCCCCCCCACACACACATAGACCTCTTTATTCTCCTGATCCCCTCCCCCCCCCCCCCCACACATAGACCTCTCTATTCTCCTGATCCCCTCCCCCCCACACACACACATAGACCTCTCTATTCTCCTGATCCCCCCCACACACAGACCTCTCTATTCTCCTGATCCCCTCCCCCCCCACACACACACACATAGACCTCTCTATTCTCCTGATCCCCCCCACACACATAGACCTGTCTATTCTCCTGATCCCCCCCCCCCACACACACATAGACCTCTCTATTCTCCTGATCCTCTCCCCCCCCCCACACACACATAGACCTGTCTATTCTCCTGATCCCCCCCCCCCCCACACACACATAGACCTCTCTATTCTCCTGATCCTCCCCCCCCCCACACACACATAGACCTCTCTATTCTCCTGATCCCCCCCCCCCCCACACACATAGACCTCTCTATTCTCCTGATCCTCTCCCCCCCCCCCCACACATAGACCTCTCTATTCTCCTGATTCCCCCCACACACACACATAGACCTCTATTCTCCTGATCCCCACACACACACACACATAGACCTGTCTATTCTCCAGTAGCCCCCTCCCCCACACTGCCCCCAGTAAGGTAGATCTATATCCCCCCCAGTCATTGTACAGATTACCTTCTCCCCTCCAGTGGTCTGCGGTCCGGGTGTTATCACAGCGATGAGACCGCAGATTGTGACAATGTATCCTTCCTCCCAGCTATAGACACAAAAACAAGGGCGGGGTCACCTCTGACTGACAGCTCCGCTCACCAATCACCAGCGCCGGAGCCTGCACACACTGCTGAGCAAGGAGGCGGGACAATCACAGACCTTTACCCCCGACAGCAAATCACATGGACGGCTCTTCCTGTCGTCTCCGCCCAGCTGTCTCGTGCCCCCCAATGTGCGTGACCCTGACTCATCACGCTGGCTGGTGATTGGCTGCTGTTGGTTACAAAGTTGCAACATTCTCAAAACAACTCCAGCTCAGCGTTTATGGTGTAAATTGTATCCATTATAGGAAGTGATAGATTATAATTACTGGATTTCATTTGTTAAAATCCTTTTTTTTTTCCACTAGAAATTACCTTAAACCCCCCCCCCCCCCCTTCACATTTAACATTCGTTATTTCGAATAATTCATAACTTCGGATAAATTCGTATTCGTTACGTTCACTAACAGCCGAATTTGAAAGGAAATTCCAATAACTATTTAATAGTTAGTTATTATAGTTAGTTATTCTTTCAAATGTTCTCATTTTCTTTTTTATTTTCGGATTTCTGAATTTTTCGAATCTATGAATTTCCAAATTTTCTCATTGACGAATTTATGAATTTTCATAACAAATTACCCGAAAATGAAAAAAAAATTGAATGAAGTGAAAACGAACACATTTTTCGGCAGTGCACATGTGTAATCAGTGGATGCCAGTGGACATCCATTGGGCGGCACCCGCTGATCGGCATCTGCTGTGTTACATTTTAATAGAACCTTCATTTTATACCTTCTTTTGGGACCAGTGACATCATCACTCAGTCTCTGTGCTTCTCTGTGCAATGCAGGCAGATCATGGCTGGTGGGAGGGCTTGCAGGGTGCTGTAATGTTTTTCGGAAAGCTATGTACGGCACCCTGCAAGCCCCTCCCACCAGCCAGATCCAGTGATGATGTCACTCAATACTCCTCTCAATAGCCCTCAGTCCTGACACAAGCCCCTCCCACCAGTCAGATCCAGTGATGATGTCACTCAATACTCCTCTCAATAGCCCTCAGTCCTGACACAAGCCCCTCCCACCAGCCAGATCCAGTGATGATGTCACTCAGTACTCCTCTCAATAGCCCTCAGTCCTGACACAAGCCCCTCCCACCAGTCAGATCCAGTGATGATGTCACTCAGTACTCCTCTCAATAGCCCTCAGTCCTGACACAAGCCCCTCCCACCAGCCAGATCCAGTGATGATGTCACGCAGTACTCCTCTCAATAGCCTTCAGTCCTGACACAAGCCCCTCCCACCAGTCAGATCCAGTGATGATGTCACTCAGTACTCCTCTCAATAGCCCTCAGTCCTGACAAAAGCCCCTCCCACCAGTCAGATCCAGTGATGATGTCACTCAGTACTCCTCTCAATAGCCCTCAGTCCTGACACAAGCCCCTCCCACCAGTCAGATCCAGTGATGATGTCACTCAGTACTCCTCTCAATAGCCCTCAGTCCTGACACAAGCCCCTCCCACCAGTCAGATCCAGTGATGATGTCACTCAGTACTCCTCTCAATAGCCCTCAGTCCTGACACAAGCCCTCCCACCAGTCAGATCCAGTGATGATGTCACTCAGTACTCCTCTCAATAGCCCTCAGCCCTGACACAAGCCCCTCCCACCAGCCAGATCCAGTGATGATGTCACTCAGTACTCCTCTCAATAGCCCTCAGTCCTGACACAAGCCCCTCCCACCAGTCAGATCCAGTGATGATGTCACTCAGTACTCCTCTCAATAGCCCTCAGTCCTGACACAAGCCCCTCCCACCAGCCAGATCCAGTGATGATGTCACTCAGTACTCCTCATAATAGCCCTCAGTCCTGACACAAGCCATGATCTGGCTTTTTGGAGGTATTATGCAAATATCATAATGCCTTGATGGGAGGGTGTCAGTCTGGAGGAGTGGGCGTTACTAGGCAGACTATATTTGCATGAAGAACACTCTAGGTAACACCTATATGTGGTGTTGAGTCTCCATGATTGAAAGGACTGAAAGACAATGAGAGGGGTGGACCGGGAGGTCAAGATGGGGAGAAAAGAGCTAGATGATGTTGGATGCCCTCCAGCCAAGAAACGAGGCAGGCTCTGACTAGCTGCAGCTTCTATTACAATGTGTTAGAAGCTCACAGTGTGCAGTGAAGTCAGAGGAAGCCATTTCAGTCCGGGAGAGAAGCCGGTACAACTGTGCAAGACTGAAGGGGAGGCCAGAGGTCAGCTTTAAGCAGTACGTATATATAAGTCTGCAGCTGCCAGCCAGTGGCATCGCTAGGGGGTGACTTTTGGGACTATAGCCCTGAATCTGGGGCCCCCAAGTTTCTAGTGTGACCAGGGCAGGTGCTGAGGCAGAGGGGGGTGGGCCGCCCCGGATGCCACACACTGGGGGGTGTCAGGACGGTGTCACCCGCTGTGTCAGCTGTAATATGAATCGCCAGAAGCCCACCGTCACAAAGTCCCACCTCCTGGTATGTCTCCTGGTATGACAGACAGCACACTTGTCCAATGCCGAGACATGTGCTGTCGATCATAGGTGGGAGCCGATCCAGGAGGCGGGCGCCTAGCGATTCAAATTAAAGCTGACACAGCGGGAGACGCCAGCCTGTGTGATTATCTGGCCGGCTCTCCTCTTCCTCTCCTCTCTGATCCCCGGCACAGGTGAGGGCGATGTGGGCACTGGTGAGGCTGCATTCCTGGGCACTGGTGAGAGTGAGATGTGGGCAAAGGTGAGACTGCATTCCTGGGCACAGGTGAGGCTGCATTGCTGGGCACAGGTGAGGCTGAATTCCTGGGCACTGGTGAGGCTGAGATGTGGGCACGGGTGAGGCTGCATTGCTGGGCACAGGTGAGGCTTCATTCCTGGGCACTGGTGAGGCTGAGATGTGGGCACGGGTGAGGCTGCATTGCTGGGCACAGGTGAGGCTGCATTGCTGAGCACTGGTGAGGCTGCATTCCTGGGCACAGGTGAGGCTGCATTGCTGGGCACAGGTGGGGCTGCATTGCTGAGCACTGGTGAGGCTGCATTCCTGGGCACAGGTGAGGCTACTTTGCTGGGAACAGGTGAGACTGCATTGCTGGGCACAGGTGAGGCTGCATTCCTGGGCACAGGTTAAGGCTGCATTCCTGGGCATAGGTGAGGCTGAGATGTGGGCACAGGTGAGGCTGCATTGCTGGGCACAGGTGAGGCTGAGATGTGGGCAGAGGTGAGGCTGCATTGCTAGGCACAGGTGAGGTTGAGCTGTGGGCACAGGTGAGGCTGCATTGCTGGGCACAGGTGAGGCTGCATAGATGGGCGCAGCTAAGCCCTGCATTCTTTATGTAGCGCATTCCTGAGCCGTGGGATATATATATATATCTATCTATATATATAGATAGATATATAGATAGATAGATATAGCTATCTATATATCTATCTATATATCTATCTATATATATATATATATATATACACACACACACACATGTATATTATAGGCCCTCATCGGCGGGGCCTTCTTAGAGGGCCTCATCGATGAGGATACCTATAAATTCATCAATGTTCAATACCCGCGAACCCCAACGTTTTATGCGTTACCGAAAACCCACAAGAACCTCTCTGCACCCCCAGGCCGACCTATAGTTTCGGGCAAAGGGTCATTAACGGAGAATGCGAGCAAACTGGTTGACACTTTTTTACTACCTCATGTACTGAGACTACCATCGTACATTCGTGACACCACGGATCTTCTCAAACAAATTGAGGGAGTCCAGGTCCCTCCGGACGCCCTCCTCGTGGCTGTTGATGTTTGTACTCAAGCATCCCCCACGAGCAGGGCGTCCGGATGGCCGGCTCTTTCCTCATGGAACAGGATCACCACACCTGGCCCACTAACAGGTTTATTCTCAAACTCTTAGAATTTATTCTCACTAAAAATTACTTTTTGTTTATGGACCAGATTTACCTTCAAACCCAAGGCGTTGCCATAGGCACGTCTTGTGCCCCCTCCTATGCGAATTTATTCCTGGGCGGCTGGGAAAGATCTATATTTAGTGATGAATTAATGGAACCTTTTCTGGACAATGTCCTGGGCTGGTATAGATTCATTGACGACCTACTGGTCATTTGGACGGGCTCAGAGCAGCTTTTAAAAACATTTATTAACAGATTGAATACAAACCAGTTCAATCTGCATTTCACCTTTACGTACCATACCCAGAACATTTCGTTTTTAGATGTACAGGTTATTAAAAACTCCACGGGGCAATTGATTACAGATTTATACCGGAAGCCTTCGGCAGGCAATACGCCGCTGTACGCGTCCAGCTCTCATCCCCGTCCTCTGATTCGCAGTATCCCTTATGCTCAGTATCTGAGACTAAGAAGGAACTGCACAGAGGACGGGGATTTCTATAGACAAGCCAACGCTTTACGCACACGCCTCCTGGCCAGAGGCTACAGTCGTACTACACTACTAAGGAAAGCCTTTAATAGGGCTTCAGGCTTGGACCGACATTCATTATTATTGGGCCCCACACGCCCTAAAAAACCTTACACCACCAAAATCATCACTAAATTCTCCACCCACCACCACCAATTACGGAATATACTATCAAATCATTGGCACATCTTGACTGACCACCACACGATCAAAAAAATACATAAAACCTACCCCTGACTTAGTTTTTAGAAGGGCCACTTCCCTGCGGGACAGACTTACTCATAGTCACTATCGAATCCCCTCATCTGGCCCAAGAGAACCCAGAGACACTTTTAAATGTGGCAATTGTCCACATTGCCCTTGGATTCAAGAAGGACAACAAATTACACTTCCAAATGGGGAGGTGTTTTCTCCCAGGCATTCAGCCCATTGCGGTACACGAGGTGTCATCTACCTAATGACCTGCGCATGCAGCGCTTTCTATGTAGGTAAAACTATCAGGGAGCTGCGGCAGAGACTGGGGGACCATTTATATGCCTCTACTAACGGCAAGCTCACCACCGTGGGCCGCCATATTGGCATTCACCATCGCTTTAATCCGGACTACATCAGATTTTCTGTATTAGAAGTAGTCCCGGAGGACCCCAGAGGGGGCGACTGGGACCGTCAAATTTTGAAACGAGAATCGCTCTGGATTGAGCGACTCAATGCCTTGACCCCACCGGGTATCAATGAGGCACACACTTACAAATATTTCCTTGAATAACTAATTTCGAGATGTTCCCGCCGGTCTCTGCCACAGCTCCCCTTTTCCTTGTTTTCCTTGTTGCCCATTTGTACTTGTATTTGTATTTTTTATCTCTGTGCCCAATTGTGGATATTATCTTGGCACACTATTTACCTCCATTCCCTGTAAATTGCGGTGGCCGGGCAATGGCCCATCACCATATGTGAATGAATGTTTCATATTTTGCCAATCTGTTTTCTTTTGTTTCTGCTAGGCTTAATCAGCATTTTATTCAGGCATACAAGTGGTTTATCACTGTTAGGCCGAACAATTGCTATAGTTGTTTTCTCTGTGTTTGACATAATGATTGCACGATTGTTTCGGTGAGTATACAGGCTCCCGTGTGCACCTTTGTCAGCTATTCACGAAATTGTATTTATTACCAATGTTTATTTATGCATCTGCACCCGCCATCCTTTGTTTTGCGGTGACGTGAGGAGTTAATTCTCCCCCTACGGCAGGCTCGCGTCTCCCCGGCAAGGGGCGGGGCCTTCATTAGCCCTACCTTTGTCTTTCCTGAGTGACGCAGCTAGCGTCACTAACAACGGAGCTACACGCTTGCGCCGTTGGTTTCTTGCGCATGCGCAGTAGGGGGGAGACGGACCCGGAAACGGCGACAGCTGATTGGTTGAGCGCCGCCGAACTTCCGGGTTGGGGGCACTTAAAGACAGCAGACGCATCTGTCTGCATTTGAAGCACACATCCAGGAGACTAGCGACCTCTCTTTTAACCGGTAAGTCAACCCAATACCTGGAGAAACTACATCATATTGCTGCTGGGTTCCACCCCTTGCAAACTTCCTTCTCCCATATTTGTATCTTCTGTACTGCTGAAGGTACATCTTCAGCAGTACGATACTAATATTATGACACTTATTTATCTCCTAAGGTTTTTTGTAATGGTACAAGTACCTGATTTAAGCGGTCGCTGCCTCCCCACCACTGAGTCTGGATGTGGATAGCCAACAATTGGTTTACATTTTTACATTACAGCAACGGTGGGTAATCATTACAGACCCCCTTTGTTTGTTTCACATAAACAAGAGTATGATTCTCTAGCTAGGTGGTGGGGTGCCTTTTCGTTTTTTCTCCAATTTCCCCTTTCATTGTCCGTCCCATCCTTTTCCCCTTCCCCCCCCTTTTCTTTTTCCACCCCTGTCTCTTTCTCTTTTCCCTTTTCTCTCCCCTTACTTTCCCTCTCCCCCCCCCCTTCCCTCTTGTTCTCTTTCCCCCCATCCCCTCTCTTTTCATCCCTCCTCCTTCCGCGCCTTCCCTCTCTCCCTTTCCTTTCCCATTCCCTCTCCATCTTGTGCCTCTTTCTAGGCCACTTTCTCCCCTTCCCCCCCCCCCTCCCCCCCCTTTTCTTTTCTTTTCTTTTCCTTTCCCCCTTTTCTTTGCCCTCCCCTCCCTCCCTCTTTTTCCCTTCCCCTCACCCCTTCTCCCCCCCCTCTTTCTTGCCCCCCTTTCTTTCCCTTTCTTTATCTTTCCTTTGTTCTTCTGCTTCTCACTTTCATTCTTTTTCTCACACACCTTGGTGGCCCTTTTTCATCAATTAGATTTTTTGTACAATTACTTACCTATTCCCATTCATTTTCTTATTAGTAATTCCTAAGTGCCCCCCTAGCCCGCCCCCGGGGGAACGCCCCTAGTGGGCGTCTCAGAGTCGTTGCAGCCCCGTTTGGGCCAAAGGTGGTGAGTGCAATAACAATAACTACTTTCTCCAATGTTAATGATGCATATATTTGTATACACAATTTTATAGTCTACTCATTATATTGGTGTTGATTGACCCTCTGTTATCTTGTAGAAAATGTACTAGACGCCTCCCGAAGAAGCGGCTTGACCGCAAAACTGTAGAGGTTACGTCCAGAAAGTACTAAACAACTCGCCTTTATTCACCTGTATAGGCACTATCATTAAGTCTGAGTCAACATTGCTGTAAACCTTTATTGTGTGTGTTTATGTACTATTGTATCCTTGTACGGATTATTTTAATGTCTTATACTTTAATAAACTGAAAGATTTTATATAAATTGGTCTATATCCCTCTGGTACCGCAATAGTCCTAAGATTCCTAGAAAAAGGTAGGACCGGATTGGAGAGGTCCTATTAGGTTTCCTTCCCCTTTTTCAACCACATTGCTCCATATTGATTAACCACCTCAATACTAGGCACTTTCGCCCCCTTCCTTCCCAGACCAATTTTCAGCTTTCAGCGCTCTCGCACTTTTAATGACAATTACTCGGTCATGCTACACTGTACCCAAATGAAATTTTTATCATTTTGTTCGCACAAATAGAGCTTTCTTTTGGTGGTATTTATTCACGACTCCATTTTTTTTTTTGCGATATAAGCGCAAAAATAGTGGAAATTTGGAAAAAAAAACAATATTTTCTTTTTTCTGTTTTAAAAGAAATCCAGTAAAATCGAATTTTGTCATAAATTTAAGCCAAAATGTATTCTGCTACATGTTTTTGATAAAAAAAATCCTGTTAAGTGTATAATAATTGGTTTGTGTGATCACGGACATATGTACGCAAATGATCATGTACAGATGTGTGCAGGTGATCACGTACATATGTGTGCAGATTACCATTGGGACATGTGATTTTAGTGTGACATATGTGGGGGACAGCTTTTTTTATTATTTGGGGACATGTGTTTTGGGGACATGTGTGTTTTACATTATGTGGGGACATGTGTGTGTGTTTTACATTATGTGGGGACATGTGTGTGTTTTACATGTATGTATTTACATGTGTGTTGACACTAGGTTGGTGATCAGTTAGTAAAAAGCTGTAAAAAACAGCTCATACTCACTGATCATCAGCCGGCTGCAGCGATCCCCTCTCCTCTCCTCCTCAGCGACAACTTCCGTGTGAGGAGAGGAGAGCTGATCGCCTAGCAACCGGCTGTGTTTACATCACATGACGGCTGTGATTGGACACGGCCGTCATGTGATCAGGAGGGCCAATCACAGAGCCCTCCTGCCGATCCGAGATGCGCCGTGTCCGGGGGACACGAGCGCATCGGGATCGCGCCGCTGCGCGGGCACGTGCGCGCGCGATCCCGCTCCTTCTGAGGGACGTTCCTGAACGTCCACTCAGAAGGAGAGAGCGCCCACCCGGCCGTTTATGTACATTGGCCGGGTGGGAAGTAGTTAAGGATGATGGTACCTACTACTTACTAATTATTCTGACAATCTTATAGGGTGGCATACTCTTGACAAATATACATGTGTATGCCCGCCCAAGTGTATGACTTTCTTTACTTCGATGCTATGGGCTCCAGCCCCAGATCTTTTGTAGACCTAGCAACACCCCTGCTGTCAGCCATAAACCAGTATTAAAATTTTCAGCTGGAAATTCTCTTTTTCCTAATAGCGATCTGAGCGGCTGATTAGACGCTGGATCGCTTTCAGAAGCAGTGGGAGGGGTCATTCTCGGGCTTACCTGTCACACCAGGAAGCCTGGAATCCAATCCGGTGGTTTGCGCTGCTTGACATAGAGGTGAAGGGGGGCCAGATCGTCTCTCCTCACCTCTATGATCTAGGAGGCCGGGAGTAACGTTATGACGTCACTTCTTCTTTAGGACTGATGTAAACACTGCCTTTTTTTTGGGGGGGGGGAGGCATCAGATCAATGTTTTTTTTTTTTTTTTTTTATCTGATGCTTCCCAGGGTAGAGGAGAGATGTGGAGTCTTATAGACCCCAGATGTCTCCATAAAGAGAACCTGTCATGTTTTAGTTTTATTTTTTAACAAGAAAATCTGTCATGTTTTATTGTTAGTACAAAGGACGTTTACATTTCTTGTGATAGCAATAAAAGTGATAAAACATTTTTTTTTCTTTAGGGACAGTGTAAAGTTTTTAAAAAAAAATAAAATAAATTATTTTAAAAAAATTTAAAAGCGCCCTGTCGCCCCCCCCCCCCCGCTTGCATGCAGGGGTGAACACATACATAGGTCGTGCACGCATATGTAAACGATGTTCGTAAACATGTAAAGCATCAACACAAACGTTATACCGAGAGCAATAATTCTAGCGCTAGACCTCCTCTGTAACTCTAAACAGGTAACCTGTAAAAAAAATTTAAAGCGTTGCCTATTTAGGAGTTTGTCACCATTCTATGAGTGTGTGCAATTTATTTTTTTCGCTTTTAAAGGTAAAGAAGAGATTTGGGGTCTTTTTGACCCCAGATCTCTTTAGAAAGAGGACCTGTCATCCTTATTTCTATTACAAGGGATGTTTAAATTCCTTGTAATAGGAATAAAAGCGATCAAAAAAACAATTAAAGGGACAGCGTAAAAATAAAAAGTAAAATAAACAATAATACAATTTATTTTTTTTAAAGTGCCCCCATCCCTCCGTGAAACAAACGCATATGTAAATGGTGTTAGTACTACACATGTAAGGCATCACCTTGAACGTTAGAGCGAGAGCAATAATTCTAGCACTAGACCTCCTCTGTAACTCTAAACTGGTAACCTGTAAAAAAATTTAAAGCGTTGACTATGGAGATTTTTAAATATCGGAATGTGTCGCTATTCCACCCGTTATCCTTAATTCTGTTACAAGGGATGTTTAAATTCCTTGTAATAGGAAAAAAAGTGATCAAAACAAAAAAAAATTAAAGGGACAGTGTAAAAATTAAATATAAAAAGTAAATAAGACATTTTTTTTTTCAAAGTGCCCACATCACTTCTATTTCTATTACAACGGATGTTATTATTATTATACAGGATTTATATAGCGCTAACAGTTTACGCAGCGCTTTATAATATAAAAGGGAGACAGTACAGTTATAATACAATAAGATACAGGAGGATTAAGAGGGCCCTGCTCAGAAGAGCTTACAATCTAATAGGGTGGGGCAGGTTGTACAAAAGGTTGTAACGGTGGGGGATGAGCTGATGGAAGTGGTAAATATTAGTTGGAGACGTGATAGGCTTTCCTGAAGAGGTGAGTTTTCAGGGATCGCCTGAAGGTAGCAAGAGTAGGGGATAGCCGGACAGTTGGAGGTAGCGAGTTCCAGAGGATGGGAGAGGCTCTGGAGAAATCCTGGAGACGAGCATGAGAGGAGGAGACAAGAAAGCTTGAGAGTAGGAGGTCTTGAGAAGAGCGGAGGGGTCGATTTGGGTGATATTTGGAGACAAGATTGGTGATGTAGGTCGGGGCAGAGTTGTGAATGGCTTTGTATGTTGTGGTTAGTATTTTGAATTTAATTCGCTGGGTGATTGGGAGCCAGTGTAGAAATTGGAGGAGAGGGGTGGTGGTCAGTGTAGAAATTGGAGGAAAGGGGTGGTGGTCAGTGTAGAAATTGGAGGAGAGGGGTGGTGGTCAGTGTAGCGATTGGAGGAGAGGGGTGGTGGTCAGTGTAGGGATTGGAGGAGAGGGGTGGTGGTCAGTGTAGGGATTGGAGGAGAGGGGTGGTGGTCAGTGTAGGGATTGGAGGAGAGGGGTGGTGGTCAGTGTAGGGATTGGAGGAGAGGGTTGGCAGACACTGAGCGGTTGGTAAGGTAGATAAGTCAGGCAGCAGCATTCATGATAGACTGAAGAGGGGAGGAGCCTATGGAGAGGTAAGCCAATGAGAAGGGAGTTGCAATCGTCAAGGCGAGAGATAACAAGGGAGTGAAGGAGGAGCTTGGTGGTTTCATGAAAAAAGGAAGACACATATAAAAAGAGACAAGAAAGGCTGCACACCCCGAAATTGAATTAAAGAAAAATTATTTTCCCCATGGGGCTTTAAAACAGCAATGCACATAATGAAAGGAAGTTCTTAATGGATGTATAAAAAGTTTTATCCAATATCATGGTTTGAAGTACAGTATAGAGAATCATCTGGTACAGTAACACACATCTTATTCCCCAGTGCAGTAACAAACACATATTAATACACATAGTTCGGTTACATAATGTTACATAAATAGCAAGCCCCGACGCGTTTCGACCTGTATATGGTCTCTTCAGGGGGACAGTTGGATCTAAAAAAGAATTACATAAATTAAATTCAAATAGATAAGTATATATATTATTGTGCATCACTTGGATTAAACCAAGATAATGAGTCTTTACCGCTAAGTGGTGGAATGGGTGTTCTCTAGTCCAGGATATGTGCTGAGGGCCAATGGAAACACCGGAGGGCTCGGGGGGCCACCCTCACTCTCCCAGGAGAGCCAGCCTCAGGGGGCTTACAAGGAGCCACACTTAGCGCGCCCCCCGGGAGGGGGGGGGGAGGGGAGATGAGGGGGAGGAGCCCACACCTGCAACAGAAACCCAAAAATAGCCATGTATTAGTTAGAGGAAGTTTAATAATTAACTTGGTAATGTACTGAGTGTTTCCAATTTATCTATGTAGAGACTGGCGTTGGATAGGATTTTTACTATGTAAATATATTGAGATGTTAATTCCATCCCATAAATGTAATCAACAAAATTTAATGATCGTGTGATCCAACAATGCAGTGGTATGGTAGGTCTATTATAATGGATAGGTAAATAAGAAGGATGAAATGGGTGAAAAAGAGGGGGAAAGGTGTGTGTGTGAAAAAAAAAAAAAAAAAAAACAACAACAACGATGGCTAAAATGGAGAGGAGTGCATTATGTGGTGGAGGATAGTGTGAATGAGGTGGTGCATGATGTGGTAACATGACATGGTGCTTGCTTGGTGCCTGCTGTGTGAAAACAAAAATGAAAAGTAAACTAAAAAGTAAAAAAGTCTAAAATTAGGTGAAAAGCCAATCAAAATGTGAAAATGTGTATGTAGGGTGGTGGAAAGTGCTGTGTGGAATAAAGGTGAAATAACAAGAAGTTTACCTTATCAGTTGTAAAAATCGTGTAGGCTGGAGGTAATGCTGGACTTGTTGAAAAGTTCAATGTGATAAGCTTGGTGGCGATCATGCAAAAATAGGGGCTCTAGTGTAGAAAGAACCTGGCAGCAGTAGCATTCATCCTGGCCTGCAGGAGATCATGATCTGATTGTCAGGACTCCAGTCTCCCTTTATATCCAAATTCAGGCAAATGGGATAATCATGTGCAGGTGCAAACCCCCCACCCACACCGCCCACAAGAAAAAAAAAAAAAAAAAAAAAGGATTGGCGCTGGAACCGCTGATGGAGCGGCCCCTGTGTGGCTCCCTCGGCGTCCCGGAAGGCCAACAGGCCCCGACCACTATCGTCATCTCCGCCGCAATGCGCGTGACGTCATGACGTTGTGCGCAAGCCGGGCCCTTACAGGCATGCGCACTCCGCCAAACGTCCGGAGATGAACACGGGACGCCGCCGGCAGGATAGAGCTCACCTTAACTGCAGCGATGAGCAAAAAAGGGGGCACGCAAAGGAATTCGCATGCCCCCCCCCCTTTTCCTGCCGGGAAGCCGCGAGGGGTCAGACTCATCCCAAGAAGGGAGAGGGGGCACCACCAACACCCGCCAGTCCAAAAAACGGCCCTCAAAGCAAAAACAAAATACTAGGGATGGTGTCAGTAGGACATGAATGATTGACTTTATGGGATCACCAACATAGCACACAGCAAATGTTGATGGTCTGGTATGTTTTTTGTTTGTTTTTACATTTTTTACATTTTTTATTTTTTACATGGGCTGTGTGTTGGTTCCAGGTCCCCACGTTCCTGCATCGAATGTCAGTATGAGATAGGTAGAATATAAATAGAGTTTGTCAGCAATTGCCATATAAGGCAATTGAATATCATGCAGTGTGGGGGTCTAAGTTAGATTCCCCCTCATGCATGGGGTTGTTAAAAATTGACCGAGTGGGAACAATTGATTAACAATGTGCAGGATACGTGAAGAGAAGGAAACACACAGCCCATGTCTTATCTCTAATGTGTCAAGGTGGGGAGGGGTGTTTAACCACCCAAAATTGAAATATGAAAAAAGGAAGACACATATAAAAAGAGACAAGAAAGGCTGCACACCCCGAAATTGAATTAAAGAAAAATTATTTTCCCCATGGGGCTTTAAAACAGCAATGCACATAATGAAAGGAAGTTCTTAATGGATGTATAAAAAGTTTTATCCAATATCATGGTTTGAAGTACAGTATAGAGAATCATCTGGTACAGTAACACACATCTTATTCCCCAGTGCAGTAACAAACACATATTAATACACATAGTTCGGTTACATAATGTTACATAAATATACTATCCAACGCCAGTCTCCACATAGATAAATTGGAAACACTCAGTACATTACCAAGTTAATTATTAAACTTCCTCTAACTAATACATGGCTATTTTTGGGTTTCTGTTGCAGGTGTGGGCTCCTCCCCCTCATCTCCCCTCCCCCCCCCTCCCGGGGGGCGCGCTAAGTGTGGCTCCTTGTAAGCCCCCTGAGGCTGGCTCTCCTGGGAGAGTGAGGGTGGCCCCCCGAGCCCTCCGGTGTTTCCATTGGCCCTCAGCACATATCCTGGACTAGAGAACACCCATTCCACCACTTAGCGGTAAAGACTCATTATCTTGGTTTAATCCAAGTGATGCACAATAATATATATACTTATCTATTTGAATTTAATTTATGTAATTCTTTTTTAGATCCAACTGTCCCCCTGAAGAGACCATATACAGGTCGAAACGCGTCGGGGCTTGCTATCTATGTAACATTATGTAACCGAACTATGTGTATTAATATGTGTTTGTTACTGCACTGGGGAATAAGATGTGTGTTACTGTACCAGATGATTCTCTATACTGTACTTCAAACCATGATATTGGATAAAACTTTTTATACATCCATTAAGAACTTCCTTTCATTATGTGCATTGCTGTTTTAAAGCCCCATGGGGAAAATAATTTTTCTTTAATCCAAGTTTCGGGGTGTGCAGCCTTTCTTGTCTCTTTTTATATGTGTCTTCCTTTTTTCACATTTCAATTTTGGGTGGTTAAACACCCCTCCCCACCTTGACACATTAGAGATAAGACATGGGCTGTGTGTTTCCTTCTCTTCACGTATCCTGCACATTGTTAATCAATTGTTCCCACTCGGTCAATTTTTAACAACCCCATGCATGAGGGGGAATCTAACTTAGACCCCCACACTGCATGATATTCAATTGCCTTATATGGCAATTGCTGACAAACTCTATTTATATTCTACCTATCTCATACTGACATTCGATGCAGGAACGTGGGGACCTGGAACTAACACACAGCCTATGTAAAAAATGTAAAAAATGTAAAAACAAACAAAAAACATACCAGACCATCAACATTTGCTGTGTGCTATGTTGGTGATCCCATAAAGTCAATCATTCATGTCCTACTGACACCATCCCTAGTATTTTGTTTTTGCTTTGAGGGCCGTTTTTTGGACTGGCGGGTGTTGGTGGTGCCCCCTCTCCCTTCTTGGGATGAGTCTGACCCCTCGCGGCTTCCCGGCAGGAAAAGGGGGGGGGCATGCGAATTCCTTTGCGTGCCCCCTTTTTTGCTCATCGCTGCAGTTAAGGTGAGCTCTATCCTGCCGGCGGCGTCCCGTGTTCATCTCCGGACGTTTGGCGGAGTGCGCATGCCTGTAAGGGCCCGGCTTGCGCACAACGTCATGACGTCACGCGCATTGCGGCGGAGATGACGACAGTGGTCGGGGCCTGTTGGCCTTCCGGGACGCCGAGGGAGCCACACAGGGGCCGCTCCATCAGCGGTTCCAGCGCCAATCCTTCCGGTTTTTTTTTTCTTTTTTTCTTGTGGGCGGTGTGGGTGGGGGGTTTGCACCTGCACATGATTATCCCATTTGCCTGAATTTGGATATAAAGGGAGACTGGAGGCCTGACAATCAGATCATGATCTCCTGCAGGCCAGGATGAATGCTACTGCTGCCAGGTTCTTTCTACACTAGAGCCCCTATTTTTGCATGATCGCCACCAAGCTTATCACATTGAACTTTTCAACAAGTCCAGCATTACCTCCAGCCTACACGATTTTTACAACTGATAAGGTAAACTTCTTGTTATTTCACCTTTATTCCACACAGCACTTTCCACCAACCTACATACACATTTTCACATTTTGATTGGCTTTTCACCTAATTTTAGACTTTTTTACTTTTTAGTTTACTTTTCATTTTTGTTTTCACACAGCAGGCACCAAGCAAGCACCATGTCATGTTACCACATCATGCACCACCTCATTCACACTATCCTCCACCACATAATGCACTCCTCTCCATTTAGGCCATCGTTGTTTTTTTTTTTTTTTTTTTTTTTTTTTTTCACACACACCTTTCCCCCTCTTTTTCACCCATTTCATCCTTCTTATTTACCTATCCATTATAATAGACCTACCATACCACTGCATTGTTGGATCACACGATCATTAAATTTTGTTGATTACATTTATGGGATGGAATTAACATCTCAATATATTTACATAGTAAAAATCCTATCCAACGCCAGTCTCCACATAGATAAATTGGAAACACTCAGTACATTACCAAGTTAATTATTAAACTTCCTCTAACTAATACATGGCTATTTTTGGGTTTCTGTTGCAGGTGTGGGCTCCTCCCCCTCATCTCCCCTCCCCCCCCCTCCCGGGGGGTGCGCTAAGTGTGGCTCCTTGTAAGCCCCCTGAGCCTGGCTCTCCTGGGAGAGTGAGGGTGGCCCCCCGAGCCCTCCGGTGTTTCCATTGGCCCTCAGCACATATCCTGGACTAGAGAACACCCATTCCACCACTTAGCGGTAAAGACTCATTATCTTGGTTTAATCCAAGTGATGCACAATAATATATATACTTATCTATTTGAATTTAATTTATGTAATTCTTTTTTAGATCCAACTGTCCCCCTGAAGAGACCATATACAGGTCGAAACGCGTCGGGGCTTGCTATTTATGTAACATTATGTAACCGAACTATGTGTATTAATATGTGTTTGTTACTGCACTGGGGAATAAGATGTGTGTTACTGTACCAGATGATTCTCTATACTGTACTTCAAACCATGATATTGGATAAAACTTTTTATACATCCATTAAGAACTTCCTTTCATTATGTGCATTGCTGTTTTAAAGCCCCATGGGGAAAATAATTTTTCTTTAGCTTGGTGGTTTCATTTGTTAAAAAGAGGCAAATTTTAGAGATGTTATGGAGGTGAATTCTACAAACTTTTGACAACGATTTGGACTTGGGGCAGAAATGACAAGTCAGAGTCTAGGATTACACCGAGTACCCTGCCGTGAGGAGAGGGACTGATGGTTGCATTATTGATTTTGATGGAAAAGTCATGGAGGGGGGCACGAGCGGGGGGGAATATTAATAGCTCAGTTTTAGAGAGATTTAGTTTAAGGAAGTGGTGCGACATCCATGCTGATATGTCAGTTAGTAAGTTAGTAATGCGAGAGGAGACTGAAGGAGTGAGGTGAGGAGTAGACAGATAGATTTGGGTGTCATCAGCGTATAAGAGGTACTGGAAGTCGTGGGCGGTCATCAAGTGACCAAGGGAGGAGGTGTCGATAGAGAAGAGAAGGGGTCCAAGAACCGAGCCTTGGGGGACCCCCCACAGAAAGGGGCAATGGAGAGGAGGAGACAGAGTTGTAGGTGACACTGAAGGAGCGCTGTGATAAATAGGCAGAGAACCAGGATAGAGCAGAATCTCAGAGGCCAAGGGAATGGAGTTTATTGAGAAGGAGCGGGTGGTCAACAGTATCAAAGGCCGCAGAGAGGTCAAGTAGTAGGAGTATGGAGTACTGGCTGTTGGTTTTAGCAGTTAGTAAATCGTTAGTGAGTTTTAGTAAGGTAGTTTCCGTGGAGTGCTGCGAGCAAAAGCCAGACTGTAGGGGTCAAGAAGGTTATTTTCATTGAGGTAGGAGCTAAGACGGTTGTAGACTAAGTGTTCTAGAAGTCTAGAGGTGAATGGGAGCAATGAGATGGGTCTTAAGTTGTTCAGGTCGGTAGGGTCCAGTGAGGGCTTTTTAAGAATGGGAGTGATCTGCGCATGTTTTAGAGGGGAGGGGAAGGTGCCACTAGAGAGGGAGAGATTGAAGGTGTGGGTGAGGGAGCATAGGATAGAAGAAGAGGGTGACTGTAGTAGTTGTGAGGGAACAGGATCCAAGGGACAATTGGTTAAGTGGGCATCTGAGAAAAGTTTTGTAACCTCTTCAGTAGTAGCCAAAAGAGGAGCGTGTTGAATGTGCTGTTAGGCAAGTTATGTTGGGTGGGGAAGACATACGCACAGTGGAGGTATCCTCACGAATTGCATCAATCTTGTCTTTGAAGTGATTGGCAATCTCTTGGGCAGTGAGTGAGTTAGTGGGTAGAGGGGGGTGGGGGGCGAAGCAGAGAGTAAAAGGTTGAGAAGAGCCGACGGGGACTGGATGACAAGGAATTAAAAGGAGAGACAAAGTAGGCTTGTTTGGCAGCATGGAGGCATGAATTGTATTTTAGAAGGGAAGATTTATATAGGGTGAAGTTTTGCAGGCATTTGGTTTTACGCCACAGTCGTTCAAGAGCACGGCAATGTCTCTTGCGATTTCTAGTGTTGTCAGTTTGCCAGGGTTGTAACGGTCGGGGCCTGATTCTGCGTGTGGTTAGAGGAGCAAGTGCGTCTAGTGATGATGAGAGTGAACTGTTGTAGACAGAGGTGGCCAGGTCAGGACAGGACAGAGAAGGGATAAAGTGGCGAAGGTTTCTACAAGTAATTGTTTGCTGCTTGGAGGGATGGGTGGTTGGAGGCAAGGATACAGTGAAAGTAATGAGATTGTGATCAGATAGAGGAAAGGGGGTGTTGGTGAGGTTGCCAGGGTTGCAGAGATGGGAGAATACAAGGTCAAGGGTATTACCATTGGAGTGAGTGGAAGTATGTGTCCATTGGGTTAGGTCAAAAGATGAGGTTAAGTCGAGAAGTTTAGCTGTAGTTGGGCTGTTAACATTGACAGGAATGTTGAAGTCACCAAGAATAATGGTGGGTATTTCAGAGGAGAGAAAGTAGGGTAGCCAGGCAGCAAAGTCATCAAGAAAGCGCGATACCGGCCCAGGAGGCCGATAAATTGCTGCAATCTTCAGAGAAATGGGAGAAAACAGAGGAATACAGTGCATCTCGAAAGAAGAGAAGGATAGAGAGGAAGGGACAGGATAGACTTGGAAGGTGCTTTGTGGGGATAGAAGGAAGCCAACTCCACCTCCTTTCTGTCTGTTGGATCTGGGGGAGTGAGTCCAATGGAGACCACCATGGGAGAGGGCAGCAGGAGAAGCTGAGTCAAAATTTTGAAGCCAGGTTTCTGTTATGGCGAGTATGTTAAAGCCATGAGAGATGAAGAGGTCATGTACAGATGTTAGCTTGTTACAGATGGAGCGGGCGTTCCAAAGGGCGCATGAGATTGGTGGGCTGCTTTGAGAAAGCAGGGGGATAGAAATTAAACTGAGTGGATTGCGGTGGTTTGGCAGAGGGGGAGGGGTATTGGATATGTGGCTTGCAGTTGGAAAATGGCGGACCAGGATTAGGAGAAATGTCACCTGAGACTAGGAGAAGGAGGAGGGCGAGGAAGGCAAGATGGGAGTGGGATGTGCATGAGCGCACGTGTCTAGTGGCCCTGGTGCTTATGTCAGCATGTGGGTGCAGCAAATGCAGGAGATGATGGGTGCCATAGTAGGGAGAGGGTAAGAGTGAGGGTGATATGTGCATGCTGCAGGGAAGAGAGGAGGGGTAGAGTAAAGATAGTTTGAGGATAGAAGACACCAATGTGAGAAGGAAGAGAATAAGGAGCATGATAGTAGATAGAGAGTGGGAAACTGGCTTTATATAAAATATAAAATAAATGTCAAAAGCTGGTTTGCGTGTCGTCTTGCAGAGTGGAGCAGAGTTCTTGTTGTATCTTCATCCAGCTTTAGTTATCTTGCTTTCGGTAAACTGCGTCGGTGAAACTGAGCATCACTCGTGATAGAGCCATGATGTCTGCGCCTTGCCCCTGTCTGCGCCACCCCATAGGATGCTTTAAATTTATAGGGAGACTAAGCAGGCATGCTTTTCTCAGTTGGGCATTATTGGTTCTTCCTTGTAATAGGAATAAAAGTGATCAAAATAAAAATAATTAAAGGGACAGTTTTAAAAATAAAAAAATAAAATGTAAAATACCATATTTATCGACGTATAACACGCACTTTTTTCTCCTTAAAATCAGGGGAAAATCGCGGGTGCGTGTTATACGCCGATCCCCTGCGATCCCCCGCTGACTGAGCGGAGCAATCGCTGACCGCGATTTGAAAATGGCGCCACCAGCGCTGAAATACACAGAGCCGGTCCTCGGCTCTTCTCGGCGGCTCTCGTTCACTTTCGGCCACTTTCGGCTTCACTCGACCGCCGTCCGAACCTAGCCGAGTGTACTCGGCTAGGTTCGGCTAGCTCCGCTCACAGTCACGCCCATCCCGGGACTACGAGTGGAGCCGAAAGTGGCCGAAAGTGAACGAGAGCCACCGAGAAGAGCCGAGGACCGGCTCTGTGTATTTCGGCGCCGGCAGCGCCATTTTTAAACTGCAGTGACACTGACATGTCACTGCAGTTTAACTGCAGCCTGGGCAAGGCTGCAAAAGGAAACAGAAAAGCTTCAGATCGGCACTGGCAAAGCTGCAAGGCTGCAAATGGACACTGATAAGGCTGCAAATGACACCAAAGGCTGCTGACTGCAAGGCTGCAAATGACTGCAAGGCTGCAAATGAACTGGACAAGCATGCAGATGGACGCTGTGCAAGGCTGCCTTAAAACATTTTTTTCCTTATAATTCCCTCCTAAACTTGGGGTGCGTGTTATACGCCGCTAAATACGATAAATAAGAAAAAAAAATCTTTTAAAGTTTATAAACAGCATTTGCACCACACATGTGAGGTTTAGCAGCAAACGTTAGAGGGAGAACAATAATTATAGCACTAGACCCCCTCTGTAACTCTAAACAGGTAACCTGTAAACATTTTTAAAGCGTCGCCTATGCAGATTCTTATGTTTTGAAGTCTGTCGCCATTCCACGAGTGTGCGCAAATTTTAAAGCGTGACATGTTAGTTATCTATTTACTCGGTGTAACATCATATTTTAATATTTTACCCCAAAAAAATGTGGTATTCTATTTTGGGTTTTTTTTGCACTAAGACCCCTTTCACACTGGGGCGCTTTGCAGGCGCTACAGCTCTAAAAATAGCGCCTGCAAATCGCCCCGAACGAGCCGCTGCTGTGTCTCCAGCGTGAAAGCCCCAAGGGCTTTCACACTGGAGCGGTGTGCTGGCAGGATGCTTAAAAAAAAGTCCTGCTAGCAGCATCTTTGGAACGGTGAAGGAGCGGTGTGTACACCGCTCCTTCACCGCTCCTGCCCATTGAAATCAATGGGGCAGCGCGGCTATACCGCCGGCAAGGGGGTGCTGCAGCTGCGCTTTGCGATGGTTTTAACCCTTTCTCGCCCGCTAGCGGGGGGGGGGGGTAAATCCACCCTGCTAGCGGCCAAATACCGCCACTAAAAGGACGGTAAAGCGGCGCTAAAAAATAGCGGCGCCCGTTAAAATTGGAGTGGAAGGACTGAGATTGGCTCATCGCTGGCACCCGCAGGGTTTGTGTCAGCATTTTCAATCTGGTGAAAAGCTCCAAAATTATCTAGTGTATGACCGCTGTTAATAAGTGTCACACTTATTGTGTCACCTGACATTCCTCAAGAATTGTTGTTTTTCTGGGCAGGAAATGTAGCAATCTCTGCACTTGTAGAATCGCTGATGTATGAACATTTCTTATCAGCTGATAAAGTCACCAAAAAGTGTCTGAACTGCAACATGTGACTCCACCAAGACATCGCTGACCATCTCCAGAGAAAAATCACCACCAAACCCAGCAGACACCGACCACCTCTACAGGGGAATGAGGTCTCTGGATTCATCTTAAAGTGGGGTTCCACCCAAAAAAACAAATACCTGAAAAATTCTAAAAAAAAAACCCAAAAAACATTTGGATATTTTTTTTTTTTTTTCCTACCTCTAAATGCCTGTTGCTAGGGAGTCCCTCGTAGTCTGCCTCTTCCTTTGCCTGGGTTGGTGACATCTCTTCCCCCTCGGCACAGGAAGGGCTCGGCTCTGCTCCCTCCCTCCTGTCAATCATCTGGGACCCATTACAGGTCCCAGGTGACTGAGCGGCCAATCACGGCGCGCAGCGCCGCTCACGCATGCGCAGTGGGTGCCAGGCTGTGAAGCCACAGCCCGGCGCCCACAGTTGAAATGCCGGCGCCGACGAGCGGAGGGAGGGGGGGGACGAGCGGGGCTTCTATCCCCCGCATCGCTGGACCCAGGGACAGGTAAGTGTCCAATTAAAAGTCAGCAGCTGCAGTATTTGTAGCTGCTGACTTTTAATTTTTTTTTTTTTTAATGGAGCCCCTGGGTGGAACTTCTCTTTAAAGCTGAACTCTTCTTTCATACATGTGAAAATATTTTTTTTTTGCAACCGTGTTTCCCCGAAAATAAGACCGGGTCTTATATTAATTTTGGCTACAAAAAACACACTAGGGCCTATTTTCAGGGGATTTCTTATTTATTTACTGTATGTACAATAATCTACATTTATTCAAATAAAGTCATGTCATCTTCTTCTGGGACAAAAATAAATAAATATATATATATAGAGAGAGAGAGAGAGAGAGAGAGAGAGAGAGAGAGAGAGAGAGAGAGAGAGAGAGAGAGAGAGAGAGAGAGAGAGAGAGATAGATCTATCTCTCTCTCTCTCTCTCTCTCTCTCTCTCTCTATATATATATATATATATATATATATATAGAGAGAGAGAGAGAGAGAGAGAGAGAGATATAGATATATCTATATATAGATATATATATCCTGATACTTTAAAGCATGATAGACAGCACAGTGCTTGTGCTGTGTCATTTGCCCCTCTCTATGTTCTAAAAAACCTGGAATAAAACAAAATGTTTTTTCAAACGTTCCTGTGTCCCTGTGTATATAATTATTTTTTACAAAATGGATTACATGTTTTTTACAAGGACTTTAACTAGGGCTTATTTTCAGAGTAGGGCTTATATTGCAGCCATTCCCGAAAATCACGCTAGGTCTTATTTTTGGGGTAGGGCTTAATTTCGGGGAAACAAGGTAGAAAATAACTTAGAACCCCCAAACATTATATATATATTTTTTAAAGCAGAGGCCCAAGAGGATAAACTGACGGATTTTGCAATTTCTTATGTCACGCTGTATTTGCACAGCAATGTTGCAAACGCAATTTTTGGGAAAAAATATACTTTTTTAAATTTGAATGCAAAATAAATTAAAGGGGCTGTAAACCCGCATGCATTCTATACATTAAGGTGAAAAAACACCTGGCAGTGACCGCCCCCCCCCCGTCTTACTTACCTGAGCCCTGGAACTTGACCCATGGGGACGCGTGTCCCTGTGTCGGGGTTCTCGGCTCATGATTGGATAGACTGATAGCAGCGCAGCCATTGGCTCCCGCTGCTGTCAATCAAATCCAATGACGCGGGCGCCAGGGGGCGGGGCCGAGTCCTGCATTCGGCCTCTATGGACACCGAATGCTGGACTTGGGAGCGCGCCTGCAAGGTAACCCCCCCCCCCCCGGGAGAGCGCTTCTCCTAGGGGGTTATCTGATGCATGGAGGAGCTGCGAGAGCCGCCGAGGGACCCCAGAAGACAAGGATCGGTGCCACTCTGTGCAAAACGAGCTGCACAGTGGAGTTAAGTAGGTAATGTTTGTTATTTAAAAACAAAAAAAACAAACCCTTACAATCACTTTAATACATAACCCAATTTTTTTTTTTAAATAAAAAAGATAATGTCACACCGAGTAAATAGATGCCAAACATGTCACGCTTTAACCACCCAAAGCTTAGTCCCGCTTAAAAAAAAAAAATTAAAAGTCAGAAGCTAAAAATACTGCAGCTGCTGAGTTTTAATAATCGGACACTTACCTGTCCCAGGGTCCAGGGATGCGGGGAATTGAAGCCTCACTCCTTTCCCCCTCCTCTCTGCGGCGCCGGCATTGTAACTGTGGGCGCCCGGCTGTGGCTTCACAGCCGGTCACCCACTGTGCATGCGCGAGCCGGGCCGTGTGCCGCGCTGGGTACCGTGACTGGCTGGGCAAACATCTGGGACCTGTGACGTGCCCCAGATGATTGCCGAGAGGAAGGGGGGAGCAGTGATCTCCCTTCCGGTGCCGCAGTGCACCCTCTAAAAATAGGGTATCTGCTCCCCCCCAAAACCCTCTAAAAAGAACCCTCTCCCGCCCCCGATAAAAGTGATCTTGCGGCGAATCTGCCGCTGAGATCATATTTATCTGAAAGCTGACCGCCCCCTGAAAAAGAGGATACCGGGGTTATGGCAGCTAGCTGCTGCCATAACAACGGTATTCCTTTTCAAACAGCTGCCGTCGGCAAGTGGTTAAAATTGCGCACTCCTGCTCAATGGCAACAAACGACTTATTATTATTTTTTATTATTATACAGGATTTATACAGTGCCAACAGTTTGCGCAGCACTTTACAACTTGGACCCTGATTCCTCTTTATTTCCCTGCAAAGGTAAAGCATAATGGACTACTATGCATCGCATAGTAGCTCATTATGTGTCACTCACCTGAAATCAAAGCCTGCAATGTCACCGTTGTCCCCACTAGCTGCAAGCATCCATCTTCACCCCCTCTTCCTTCCGGGGCCGCGAACTCTGGCTCTGTGACTGGCCGGAGTCGCGTGAGGTCACTCCCGCGCTTGTGCGCTGGAGCCGTCAGTCACGGCATGTCCCCCTTTAGAAACGTCACAATCTGCCCTTTCTAAAGTATGCATGCACCGTAGACAATGACTACGGCACATGGCTTTATTGTAAATATCTCCTAAACCGTGGAAGTTTAGGAGATATTTCCAGCACCTACAGGTAAGCCTTAATATAGGCTTACTTGTAGGTAAAAGTGGTTGTACAGGGTGTACAGGGTGTACAACCACTTTAAGGGAGTCTATTCCACATATTCACAGCTCTTGCTGTGAAGAAACTTTTCCATACTTGGAGATGAAATCTCTTTTCCTCCAGACGTAGAATGCCCTCTTGTCCTCTGTGATGACCTTCAAGTGAATAACTCAACACCAAGTTCACTATATGGACCACTTATGTATTTGTACATGTTGATCATATCCCCCCTTTAATCTTCTCTTCTCAAAAGAAAATAAATTCAGTTCCTCTAATCTTTCCTCATAGCTGAGCTCCTCCATACCTCTCATCAGTGTGGTTGTTCTTCTCTGCACTTTCTCCAGTTCCCCGATATCCTATTTGTGAACTGGTGCCAAAAACTGAACTGCATATTCCAGATGATGATGTGATGGAGGAACCTCTGATGTGATGGGAGAACCTGTGATGTCATGGGGGGAGCTATGATGTGATGAAAGGATCTCTGATGTAATGGGGATTAGGAACCTCTGATGTGATGGGAGAACCTGTGATGTCATGGGGGGAGCTATGATGTGATGAAAGGATCTCTGATGTAATGGGGATTAGGAACCTCTGATGTGATGGGGATTAGGAACCTCTGATGTGATGGAGGAACCTCTGAAGTGATGTGGGAACCTCTGATGTAAAGAGGCACCCCTGATGTGAAGGACCTCTGATGTGATGAGAGGAACTCTGATGTGATGGGAGAACCTCTTATGTGATAGGGGGGACATCTGATGTGGTGGGGGGACATCTTATTTAATGTGGAGACCTCTGATGTGCTGGTAGGACCTCTAGTGTGATAGGAGGAACCTCTGTTGTGCTGGGAGGACCTCTGATGTGATGGGAAAACCTCTGATGTGATAGGGGAACCTCTGAATTTTTAAACATTGCCAATGGAGATTTTTAAATGCCAAAGTTTGTCGCCATTCCACGAGCGGGCACAATTTTGAAGCATGACATGTTGGGTATAAATTTACTCGGCACAACATTATCTTTCACAAAACAGAAAAAAACTGGGCTAACTTTTCTGTTGTCCTATTTTTTAATTCAAAAAAGTGTATTTTTTTCCAAAAAAATTGTGCTTGTAAGACCGCTGCGCAAATACAGTGTTTTATAAAGTATTGCAAGGAACTCCTTTTATTCTCTAGGCTGTCTGAAAAAAATATATAATGTTAGGGGGTTCTAAGTAATTTTCTAGCAAAGAAAAATCATTTTAACTTGTAAACTACAAATCTCAAAAAGAGGCTCACACCTATGCATTTTTTAGTTCGTTTTCAGTTTTGCAGAAACCGACTATAGTCCATTTAACATGGTTTCCTATGGATGTAGTTCATTTTATGGAAAGGGCCAGGGACTTTTTAGTGTTTTTTGGTTCCATAGACTTCAATGGATCAAAAGCTTGTATTGAAAAACGCAAAATGCACCTGCAATATGAAAATTGCAACCTGCATAGGTGTGAATCAGGCCTTAGTGGTTAAAAAAAAAAAAAAAAAAAAAAAAAAAAAGGGTATGTTCAGCTGTTGGGGAAGGGTTTGAGAAAACTGCTGATTCTCTCTGAACATAATGATGTTAAACCCTAACTAGGTGACAGTCAGTTCTCTTGTTTTCTTTTTTTTAAATACTATTTTCACTTTTACCTTTATCTTTTGTTCCATCTTAGTGCTGCTAATCTCCTGCAGCCTCCTTGCAGCCACTTCCTGTGCACATACACTCCAGTGATGGCTGGATGGCATTTCTCAGGGCGGGTATCCTGATGGCGACAACAGCTAATCATGCCTGTCCAATGTGTTCTGAAATAGTCACTTGTAATCTCCACTGAAGCGCATGTGACAATGGAGAAGAATAATTGGGAGACGGGGCAGAGTGTTGTCACTCCATAACAGCAAGTGTCTGAGCATGGGCTTTCATGGCAGGATCACCAGGGTTCAGGTTTAACAATATTGAAAACCACTTTTAACAAAGGCATTAACATTTTAAAGCTTATATGAGAAAATTAGCGTTTTACATCTAAAGTGAAAAAAAAGACCCACCTCTGCCAAAATCTCTTTTTCTTTTTCAAAAAACCTTATTTCATAGGTGTGATACAAACACCATCCACAAGGGGGCTGCACCTTCCTCCAACCTCTTTCACTCCCAGAGGGGATCCTCCTCCTTCAACATATTTCACCCCAAGTGGGGCTTCTCCTTCTCCAATGCATTTCACCCCAGGAGGTGCCCCTACATCAACACATATCACCCTAGGAAGGGCTCCTCCATTCCAATGCATTGTACCCCAAGGAGGGAAGTAATCAGAGTACCTCCATGATTGAACCCCTATTGGGATAAAAATGCATTGGAAGAGCAGGTTCTTGTAGATGGCATTGTGTGTAATGTACGATTTCCCATAGCATAACATTTTTGATAAAGCACAAGGAGGAGGGGCTCCCCCGAACACATTTCACCCCAAGTGGCGCTCCTCCAATTCATTTCACCCCAGAAAGTGCTGCTTCTCCCAACATATTTCACTTCCTTCTTCTTCAACCCATTTTACCCCAAAAGGGACTTAATCATAGAGTACCTCCATGATTGGGCCCCTACTGGGGGGAAATGCATTGGAGGAGGAGGAGCAGGGTCTGGTAGATGGCGTTGTGTTTAATGTATTATTTCCTATAGAATAAAGTCTTTGATAAAACCCAAGAAGTCCCACCACTGCCTAAATCCTTTCACTTTGGTTTGTTTCCTTGAGATGAAGATGGATCTCCTGAAGCCTTGGTAGCCATGGCTGGTGGCCAGACTTTAGCTCTGCGGTTGGCAGCCGGGCTTTAATTCCATCTTATTGGTGCATCTGGCTTTACATCTACTTTAATAAGGGACATTATATAAGGCTGAGCAGTCTGCGGTATATACTATAGAAATACAAAAATATTGACTTCCACATTTTATTGCCTGGTGACAGATTCAGTCTTTGAGGAACAACGCTAAAACATTCTTTGCAATTAAAACAAACATTCTAGTGATAAAAAATACAAAATCTTCATTCTAAGAAGTTCAAAGCTACATTTTCAGTTTGTAGTCATTTCCCTAAAATCAAAAATGTGATCAAACTCATGTTAAGCATTGAAAGTGGTCGGATCTAGTGCAAGTCAACTTTGGTCAAGCATCTCAAGAATTGTCATCACTCTTCAAGTAATCTATGCTGTTTTGTAGCCTCGGGGGGGCAGGCCTTGAATTCCAAGGGGGCAGTTCCTGCCCCCCCCCCCAGGCATTCAGAGGGGTGTGGAGGTCACATACATACTCCTCGCTTTGGTTGTACATGTCAGGGTCCTGCTCAAGCTTTGCAGGTCCAATAGCCAACACAGTCTTGGCTTTGTAAATGAAGGTTGAAGTTCGTACTGAAGAGTTGTGACGTTGAAGGCAAAATGGTCATAGAGTGTAGTTCAGGATTGAGGAAGAAGCTTCTGCTGGGGGTAGAGAGGATTAATCATCACCAGTGCCCCCCTCTACTGCCCTCTGCTGGAAGACTCGATGTTGCTAGCTTTGTCAGTGAAGACCTTGGCAGACGTTATCCATAGCACGGGTGATGCTGTAAAAAAACAAAATAGTGTCAGCGTGTCTCCAAAATACGAAATATTATATAACAGCGCAATGCAGGAAAAAAAATGGAAGGGTCGTTCTCAAGCCCACTGCACAGCAAATGTTCCAATGGGCAAAGACCCAACTTATCTGTTGCCAGAGGTCTCAGCAAATATATGTAGTAATTGCACAGCTGCTTTGTGGCACCTCTGCATCATGTAGTCCTATTCTACCCAATGAGAGCATCAACAGTGCAACCTAAAGACACATTAGCTGTACTATAATCCAATTTACTTGAGAGCCGACATCTCGCTCCCTATGGTGCACTTCCATTTTTATTAATGCATTCTGTTCCCCAGAGGACAAGGAACCTGTAGAACTTCGTTCCATCGTCCTATGTGCTGGGTAAGGCTAGCTGTGAGCCTGGACAGGGCACCCCTCCTCCTTCCATGGCCGTCCGACAATGCAGCTAGCAGGACAGATGGCACTTATACTCCAAGCACTTGCCAGCTTTCCTGGAACATTTTGGCTCACAATCTCCCCTCCCCTTGCATTCCCATGAGATGCTTCTCTTGGGCCATCTGTCAATGCCGTCTGCTTGCTAGCTGCATTGTCGGACGGCCATGGAGGGAGGAGGAGCGCCCTGTCTGACCGTAACACACCAGGAACCCAGAGCCTAGACATTGTCAAATCAGAAAGTGTGCTGGGGACCCCCTTGTACTGGTCTGTATATTGTCCTGCCCATGGGCACCTTTCCTTTATGCTAATTTCAGACAGATCAGAGCGGCTGCCATTGTTGTTTTTTTTTCGGAAGAGTCGCAGGGTGAAGGATACGGAGCAGATATATAGACGACAATTAACATTACTACAAGGAAAGGCAGAGATGGTTACCTCTCTAGTGGAAATCCGGATTCACAAAGGTTCACCAGAGTGTACAGCTGTGTCATGGAGAACTCATACTGCAATGACAAATACACAGTCAGGTCTCATATCACCGATAACACAGAATCATTTAGAAAATAAAATAAAATTGTTGCACAAGGAAAGCATTATCCTGGATATCAGATGTCTTTACTAGGGTTGCACGGGTACTGATGCCGATACTAAGTATTTGCACGAGTATCCATACTCGTGTAAATGCTCCAAAACCTGAGACTGATACGTTCAGGCTCAGTTCATTCAGCTGTGAGCGGGATTCCCCCACTGACAGCTGAAAAAAAAAAAGCAGCAATTATCGGTTGTTAAGGAGCGGGCCACCACGCCCTTAAAGTGATTGTAAAGCTACTTTTTAAAAAAATAACATATCATACTTACCTCCACTGTGCAGTTCATTTTGCACAGAGTGGCCCCGATCCTCGACTTCTGGGGTCCGTTGGCGGCTCTCGCGGCTCCTCCCCGCATCGTATAACCCCATAGGAGAAGCGTTTTTCCGGGGGGTTACCTTGCGGGCGTGCTCCCGAGTCCAGATGTCGAACATAGGACTCAACCCCGCCCCCCTGCATCATTGGATTTTATTGACAGCAGGGGGAGCCAATGGCTGCGCTGCTATCAATCTATCCAATCGCGAGTCGAGAACCACGGGCAGAGGAAGAACGTGTCTCCGCGTGGGAAATTCCAGGGCTCAGGTGAGTAAAATGGGGGGCTGGGGGGCCGGTCACTAGAAGAAGTTTTTTTACCTTGATGCATAGGATGCATTAAGGTGAAAAAACACGAGGGTTTACAACCCCTTTAACAACCAATGACTCATTCAGAAATCCCCCTGAGGAAGACACGTGACCCTGTGTCGACATGCGTAATGGTGGGGCCAGGACTGTGTAGGCATCTGGAACCAGTGAGGAGCTGGGAACTTGTTAGGTGTCTGGGAGGCTTGTGTGGAAAAACGGAGATACCAGAAAGGATTTGTTTGTGCCTGTTACAGCCTGGTGCGCTGGAAGCACCAGTGAAATTGTGAGTACCCCCTTTCCTCTGTTATTTTAACAAAATGGGTTTTTAAAGACTATAAGCACTATTAGAGCTTTTCCTTCGCATATACGTTCTGAATGTTATTGGCTGTCTATGAGGATATAGCAGCGGGGAAACCTGGAGAGTGCTGGTTGTAGCCCGGGAGAGGCTAAGAGGCTTTTATTGACTTGACTTAATTGCACAGGTCACACTACACCAGGTGAGAATATTCATGGCGGGTGGAGGGGGGGGGCACTTTGCGGTAATGCTACTTTCGTTATATTGAGCACTGGTAAGAAGTAGATGGAATGAGAAGCACTATGTGACTGTGATAAGGGGCTGTTTGCATGGACTTCAGTTTGGACTGCACTTTCACCCCCTTTCTGCACAGTCCAATTTTCAGCTTTCTGAGTGTCTCCGAGCTACTCAAATTGTTTCTGAGTGTCTTCGGCGCCCCCTCACTTCTGGTCACATGCGGTACTGCATAGACAAGCAGTGGCTGTGGAACTGATTATCAGAGTTTCCATTATTTCCTATGGGGAAACTCGCTTTGATATACAAGTGCTTTAGATTACAAGCACTCTTCTGGAATGAATTATGCTCGTAATCCAAGGTGAAGAGGGAAAACGTAGTGTGACAAAATGAGATTTTCCTGAAGGAGGAGACCCTGTGACACCCCTAGGAGAAGCAGCAGCTTGAGGCTGTGAGATTGAGCGGGACTTACCAGGGGGTTGTGCCAGTTGAAGCACTGCTTCTTGAAATGCTCGACGGCTTCACGGTAACAGGAGTAATCGTTAATATCCATCTGATCGGTAAGAATCTCTTCTGTCATCTCATCAGAATCCGTCACCAAAGAAGCAATCTTCTTCACTGATTCCTCGATCAAGGCTTTGGCCTGGAAGGAAGATTTGGAGGGATGGATATGAAAGCCGGCTATGATATATTGATCTGATAGAAGGACCAGATGTGGAAAACCAGAGGAGCTTAGAGGTACATTAGTCAGTGACCAAACTCTTGTCTACTGTTAAACAATACAGCTTGGTCACAGCCCCACCATCTTGAGTGGACAATGATGGAGGCACCACCGTATGGGTGTCATCATCATTTTGCCCCCAGCAAGTGTCCAGTGATAGACTCCATACACACTGTACAACTTTTGTTGTCCGATTTCCTTTAGACTTACCAAAACCATATAGTGGAAGGGCCTGCCTGATTGCATACAAATTGAAACTCCTAAGGTTTGACCTCATATTATATGGCTTTGGTAAATCTGAAGGAAAAAATCTACAGAAAATTGTATAGTGTGTATCCAGTTTCATACTGACAGCACTGTTCAATGCCGTACAGCCTGTCTGGCACAAGCAGGAGAATTCATGAAGTACAATAATAAGACAGAAGACAACCTCTGGATATGACGCTGAGCACGTGACCTCAACTTCTTTGGTTGACCATGGCAAGGTGTGTTCTGAGTGGAACCTGTCCTGTTAAACCGCTGTATGGTCTTGTCCACCGTGCTGCAGCTCAGTCTCAGGGTCTTAGCAATCTTCTTATAGCCTTGGGCAGTGATGGCGAGCCTTGGCAACCCAGATGTTTTTGAACTACATTTCCAATGATGCTTAACTACACTGCAGAGTGGATGAGCACCATGGGAAATGTAGTTCCAAAACATCTGGGGTGCCAAGGTTCACCATCACTAGCCTAGGACATCTTTATGTAGAGCAACAATTCTTTTTTTCAGACCAGTTCTTTGCCATGAGGTGCCATGTTGAACTTCCAGTGACCAGTATGACAGAGTGAGAGCGATAACACCAAATTTAACACACCTGCTCCCCATTCACACCTGAGACCTTGTAACCCTAACGAATCACATGACACCGGGGGGAGGGAAAACGGCTAATTGGGCCCGATTTGGACATTTTCACTTAGGGGTGTACTCACTTTTGTTGCCAGCGGTTTAGACATTAATGGCTGTGTGTTGAGTTATTTTGAGGGGACAGCAAATTTACACTGTTATACAAGCTGTACACTCACTACTTTACATTGTAGCAAAGTGTCATTTCTTCAGTGTTGTCACATGAAAAGATAGAAGAAAATATTTACAAAGATGTGAGGGGTGTACTTACTTTTGTGAGATACTGTATGTGCATCGGAGGGCAGGGGAGACAGTGGAGGTCTAACAGACTCGATGTCTCCATAAAGACCTGTCACCTGCCAATGCTATCACATAGGGGACTAGCTAGCTTTGTAATAGCAGTAAGTTGCATAGGGAAAAAAAAGTGCAAAAAAAAAAAAAATGTAATTTTAATTAAAAACACAACCCTTCCATCCCGCCATGCATATGCAAATGCACGCATAGGTTATAGGGTTCCATATGTGTAAGTAAACAGCAATTGCACCACACAGGAGGCCATGAATGCCAGATTGAGAGAATTAATTCTAAGGCCATTATTCATAATTAAAGTATAAAACTTTTTTATTTTATTGCTGTCTGTGCCCCCAATAAGGAGATTCATCCTCTCTATTTGTCTTGTTTACCATTATCATTGAAAGTGAAAGTAAAAGAAATTATCCAAATTTTGGGTTGACGCCAGAAAAGTAATAGAAGGGAAATCTTTCAATGAGGGGGTTTTGGTGACCTGGGGGGTCCCCAGGGAATTCCCTTGATTTACAGGGATTCCCTCACTTCCTGTTTGGCTATGGGACAGGAAGTAAAGAGAAATCTCCACAATGGGACACAGATGGTGAAAAAAAAATCTGACAGGGGTTATAACCCTCCCTTACCCTATCCAAAATGAAAAAAAAAAAAGGTTTTACCTACAGTGCCTTGCGAAAGTATTCGGCCCCCTTGAACTTTTCAACCTTTTGCCACATTTCAGGCTTCAAACATAAAGATATAAAATTTTTATTTTTTGTGAAGAATCACCAACAAGTGGGACACAATTGTGAAGTGGAACGAAATCTTTTGGATTTTTGAAACTTTTTTAACTAATAAAAAAATGAAAAGTGGGGCGTGCAAAATTATTCGGCCCCCTTGCGTTAATACTTTGTAGAGCCACCTTTTGCTGCGATTACAGCTGCAAGTCGCTTGGGGTATGTCTCTATCAGTTTTGCACATCGAGAGACTGAAATTCTTGCCCATTCTTCCTTGCAAAACAGCTCGAGCTCAGTGAGGTTGGATGGAGAGCGTTTGTGAACAGCAGTTTTCAGCTCTTTCCACAGATTCTCGATTGGATTCAGGTCTGGACTTTGACTTGGCCATTCTAACACCTGGATACGTTTATTTGTGAACCATTCCTTTGTAGATTTTGCTGTATGTTTGGGATCATTGTCTTGTTGGAAGATAAATCTCCGTCCCAGTTTCAGGTCTTTTGCAGACTCCAACAGGTTTTCATCCAGAATGGTCCTGTATTTGGCTGCATCCATCTTCCCCTCAATTTTACCATCTTCCCTGTCCCTGCTGAAGAAAAGCAGGCCCAAACCATGATGCTGCCACCACCATGTTTCACGGTGGGGATGGTGTGTTGAGTGTGATGAGCTGTGTTGCTTTTACGCCAAACATATCGTTTTGCATTGTTGCCAAAAAGTTTGATTTTGGTTTCATCGGACCAGAGCACCTTCTTCCACATGTTTGGTGTGTCTCCCAGGTGGCTTGTGGCAAACTTTAGACGAGACTTTTTATGGATATCTTTGAGAAATGGCTTTCTTCTTGCCACTCTTCCATAAAGGGCAGATTTGTGCAGTGTACGACTGATTGTTGTCCTATGGACAGACTCTCCCACCTCAGCTGTAGTTCTCTGCAGTTCATCCAGAGTGATCATGGGCCTCTTGGCTGCATCTCTGATCAGTCTTCTCCTTGTCTGAGCTGAAAGTTTAGAGGGACAGCCAGGTCTTGGTAGATTTGCAGTGGTCTGATACTCCTTCCATTTCAAAATGATCGCTTGCACAGTGCTCCTTGGGATGTTTAAAGCTTGGGGAATCTTTTTGTATCCAAATCCGGCTTTAAACTTCTCCACAACAGTATTACGGACCTGCCTGGTGTGTTCCTTGGTCTTCATGATGCTCTCTGCGCTTTCAACAGAACCCTGAGACTATCACAGAGCAGGTGCATTTATACAGAGACTTGATTACACACAGGTGGATTCTATTTATCACCATCAGTCATTTAGGACAACATTGGATCATTCAGAGATCCTCGCTGAACTTCTGGAGTGAGTTTTCTGCACTGAAAGTAAAGGGGCCGAATAATTTTGCACGCACCACTTTTCAGTTTTTTATTTGCTAAAAAAGTTTAAAATATCCAATAGATTTCGTTCCACTTCACAATTGTGTCCCACTTGTTGGTGATTCTTCACAAAAAATTTAAATTTTATATCTTTATGTTTGAAGCCTGAAATGTGGCAAAAGGTTGAAAAGTTCAAGGGGGCCGAATACTTTCGCAAGGCACTGTATAGTTCTACTTTAACTCTACACTAACCTGTAAAAGCTTTTACAGTATCACCTATAAAAAAAATTGAATCTTGATATGTTGGGTATCTATTTACTTATTGCAACCCAATCTTCTATTTTACAAAAAAAAATTATGTTTGTGTGTACTAAAATTCATTTTAATGGTTTGGTTCCTGAAGATATCCAATTGATAAATGGTTACACAAATATCCTACAACATAAAAAAATTGCAATGTCCACCATTTTATTCTCCAGCATCTCTGACTTCAGAAACTATATAAAATGTTTGACGTAATTTTCTAGCAAAAAAATGTAAAAAATGCTGATTTTTAAAGACTTTAATACTGAGCACCCCCCCCCCCCCCCTCCCCCTTCCTGCCCAGGCCAATTTTCAGTTTTCAGCGCTGTCGCACTTTGAATGATAATTGCGCGGTCATGCAACACTGTACCCAAATGAGATTTTTATCATTTTGTTCAAACACATAGAGCTTTCTTTCGGTGGTATTTGATCACCTCTGGGGGTTTTATTTTTTAGCTAAATAAATTAAAAAAAGACAGAAAATTGTGGGAAAAAAGTTTCTTTGTTTCTGTTATAAAATTTTGTAAATAAGTAAGTTTTCTCCTTCACTGATGGGCACTGATGAGGTGGCACTGATGAGGTGGCACTAATGAGGTGGCACTAATGAGGTGGCACTGATGGCAGCCTAGCTGTCTTCCCAGTATCCAGGAGAGTTGTGGCTTCCATCTGCCGGCAACTTCAGAATTTGCTGCCATAGAATTACACCTCCGGATATCCCTGAGACTCATTGGGACTACCAGAACGCCCGACCACCTGCCATATTACCAATATGATGTGCTCCTACCCATCCACCCTTTTGGAAGTGTTTTTAACCCTTTTGGGAATATAACGTTTTTACTTATGTACTTTGAGGCTCCTTTTTTTTCCTTTTCATTTCTCTTTACCAAGATCAGTGATGCGGTGTGTCTGACTGGCACACCACACCGACGGGCACGCGATCGCGGCTTATCCTGCTGGACGTCATTATTTTTGTTTTGTTTATTGCTTCTTATATATCTGCAGTTTATCTATAAAAATGGAAATTAAAATCTTATATTTATTGTTTGTATCAGCGGCCGGGCTCCTCTCACCTCCTGCAGGGCCTTTATCCTGCTCAGTAGATCCCGGGCCTCGGCAGCATCATTGGTAGCCATTAACTTCCTCTTGAGGATGGCCATGGGCACCTCTGGGCTGGGGGTCAGGTCCAGGTTGGGTATGGGCTCCAGGGTCATGGGAGGGGCCGCGGTTTTAGCACTGCCTTGGAACTGGCTCACCTTCATCTTAGAAATAGTCTGAGAAGGAAAAAGCAACAAGATACAGAATATCAATAACAAGGTCTCATTATAGGCTTAACCTCCCCCCTTTAAGCGTTATTAGTTTCTGATAGGCCACTTAAAGTGCAAAAAGAAAAACACACACACATACAGTACATCTCTGCAATACATGCACATAGATATTACCCTGTATTGCCCCTTTAAACTTCTTGTTTGAGCTGAGAACACAGCGCCTCCAAGTTCTCAAGCAGTGTTGTTGGCCCTTCCTGCTGGACTACAGAACTCCACCCGTCCCTCACCCCTCTCCACACACATACATAGAATTCCTATTCCCAGTAATATTACTACCTGGACTTGTGGGAGCTGGTCCACAGACTGTGTAGGAAGAGGGCTCTTGTGTGATGTAGTTTTGGGGGCGTGCCTTTGTGAATAAAAACTGCCTAGAACGATGGTGGTCAACTTGACATTACCAAAGAGCCACACAAAGGATCTGAATATTAAGTCTTAGAGACTGCAAACATACTACAGGACATAGTCAGAGATAATCAGAGACTGCAGACATACTACAGGAGATGGTCAGAGACTGCAGACATAATACAGGAGATGATCAGAGACTGCAGACATACTACAGGAGATGGTCAGAGACTGCAGACATAGTACAGGAGATGATCAGAGACTGCAGACATACTACAGGAGATGGTCAGAGACTGCAGACATAGTACAGGAGATGACCAGAGACTGCAGACATAGTACAGGAGATGACCAGAGACTGCAGACATAGTACAGGAGATGATCAGAGACTGCAGACATAGTACAGGAGATGACCAGAGACTGCAGACATAGTACAGGAGATGGTCAGAGACTGCAGACATACTACAGGAGATGGTCAGAGACTGCAGACATACTACAGGAGATGGTCAGAGACTGCAGACATAGTACAGGAAATGATCAGAGACTGCAGACATAGTACGGGAGATGACCAGAGACTGCAGACATAGTACAGGAGATGGTCAGAGACTGCAGACATAGTACAGGAGATGGTCAGAGACTGCAGACATACTACAGGAGATGGTTAGAGACTGTAGACCTACTACAGGAAATGATCAGAGACTGCAGACATACTACAGGAGATGGTCAGAGACTGTAGACCTACTACAGGAGATGATCAGAGACTGCAGACATACTACAGGAGATGGTCAGAGACTGTAGACCTACTACAGGAAATGATCAGAGACTGCAGACATAGTACGGGAGATGACCAGAGACTGCAGACATACTACAGGAGATGGTCAGAGACTGCAGACATAGTACAGGAGATGGTCAGAGACTGCAGACATAGTACAGGAGATGACCAGAGACTGCAGACATAGTACAGGAGATGGTCAGAGACTGCAGACATAGTACAGGAGATGACCAGAGACTGCAGACATAGTACAGGAGATGGTCAGATACTGTAGACCTACTACAGGAGATGATCAGAGACTGCAGACATACTACAGGAGATGGTCAGAGACTGCAGACATAGTACAGGAGATGGTCAGAGACTGTAGACCTACTACAGGAGATGATCAGAGGCTGTAGACCTACTACAGGAGATGATCAGAGACTGCAGACATACTACAGGAGATGGTCAGAGACTGTAGACATACTACAAGAGATGGTCAGAGACTGTAGACATACTACAGGAGATGGTCAGAGACTGCAGACATATTACAGGAGATGATCAGAGACTGCAGACATACTACAGGAGATGGTCAGAGACTGCAGACATAATACAGGAGATGGTCAGAGACTGCAGACATAGTACAGGAGATGGTCAGAGACTGCAGACATAGTACAGGAGATGGTCAGAGACTGCAGACATACTACAGGAGATGGTCAGAGGCTGCAGACACACTACAGGAGATGGTCAGAGACTGCAGACACACTACAGGAGATGGCCAGAGACTGCCGACATACTACAGGAGATGGTCAGAGACTGCAGACATAATACAGGAGATGGTCAGAGGCTGCAGACATAATACAGGAGATGGTCAGAGACTGCAGACATAGTACAGGAGATGGTCAGAGACTGCAGACATACTACAGAAGTTGCATCTAAACAAATGGAACGTAACAAATTAATAATAATAAAAACTTATTATTATTAATATTATTATTTAATATTATAAATTTGTTATGCGATATTCATTTAGATGCGGCGTTTGTTATTTTTCGGATAATTCGTATTCGTTGCGTTCACTAACAGCCAAATTTAAAGGGAAATTCCAATACCTATAATTTAATAGTTAGTTATTATTTCAGGTTCTTGAATTTTCATTCTAATTTTCGGATTTTCGAATGTTCTAATTTTCTGATTTATTCGAAATAACGACTTTCGATCATAACTAATGACCCGAAAAACTGAAAAAAAAAACCGAATGAAACGAAAAGGAAAACTAACAAATTTTCATGCACATGTCTAGTAGATGGCTACAACCTACTGACAATGTACACGTCTATATAGCTGCACCCAACAATGAATGTCTCCATCACTCACCCGGTTCCCGTATTGCGTCACATGACTGGTATAGGTGCGTTTCTTGACCAATAAATACTGTTTATACAATGTCTCCTGTGACAGATCCTCCTAGAAGACCAAAAATATTACTTATGTGAAGTCATAGAACAGAAAACACTCCCATCATATATATAGAAAACAATGCAATGCGTCATCGCTAAGCAATAGTCATAAAAATGGCGGCCATTTACCATAAATGACACTTTTTTTAGGGGTCAGGTGAAAGCAATGGGCATTCCCTCTAATATTCCTTCCATGTGCAGGGGGTGTGGTCACATGTGCAGGGGGTGTGGTCACATGTGCAGGGGGTGTGGTCACATGTGCAGGGAGCGTGGTCACATGTGCAGGGGGTGTAGTTACATTGACTAGGGGCAGCACAGCTCCTGCTCGAAGGCAATCAAACTGAGATGGGGGGGCGTGGTTACATGTACTAGACGCTGCTGTCATGACAGCGAGCCTCCTAAAACAAGTTGCTGCCAATCAAACCAAGCAGGGGATGTGGTTACATGTGCAGGGTCAGTGGCGGCTGCTCCATTAGTGGAACAGGGGCACCGTCCCCCCTAATCCAATGCGCCCGACCCCTAATCTACATGCAGGGCGCCAGCCGCATGGATTTCAATGGTTTTTTTTTTAAGCACATGATTAGAGCCTGAGGCTCTATTTGGCTTCAAAAAAGGGCAAACTCGGGCGCAGAGAACAGCGCCCTGAGCTCATCCAGTTGTGATACAATAGCAAAATTAAATTTGTGATTGTCTTCCTGCTTCTCCAGCCGGCCAATCAGGAAGGGGGTGATTGGATGGTTTGCCGAGCAGCCGAGCAACGAGGGGGGGGGGGTTGACTGACCGACCAAACGGTGGGGGGTGTTTGACCGCCTCCTGTACATGTGACCACACCCCCTGCACAGTGGCCGCTGGGGCTCCATTTTTTTCCCAAAAAATGGAGCCCCAGCGGCCACTGTGCAGAGGGTGTGGTTACATGTGCAGTTGGCAAGGCTATTGTTGGGAGCTGCTGTCAATCAAACTGAGCTGGGGGGCGTGGTTACATGTGCAGAGGGTGTGGTTACATGTGCAGTTGGCAAGGCTATTGTTGGGAGCTGCTGTCAATCAAACTGAGCTGGGGGGCGTGGTTACATGTGCAGAGGGTGTGGTTACATTCACTAAGCACAGCCTAGGAGCCACACTGTCAATCAAATCAAGCTGGGCTGGGCTGGGGAGGCTTGGAAGCCAAGCAGAGAAACAAATAAAAATGTAAGCAGTTATTCTGTTACAGTCTATATACATTGTATCTAGACATGTGCAATTTGTTTAGTTCCGAATTCGTTTAACGGATTTTGACAAATTTGTTAATTCCGAAATTTATGAATTTTTAAATTTCCGAAATTTCAGAAATTACAAATTTCCAAATTTCCGAAATTACAAATTTCCAAAGTTCCGAAATTAACGAATTTCCGAATTTCGAATTTCCTAATTTTCAAGTTTCCGAATTTCCGAAAATTCGAAATTTCTAAATTTCAGAAATTCAAAATTTCCGAAATTTCGAAAATCTGAAATAATAACTAATAATAAATATTAAATTATAGGTATTGGAATTTCATTTCAAATTTGGCTGTTAGGGAAAGTAACGAATACGAATTATCTGAAGTTACGAATTATCTGAAATAACGAATGCCGCATCTAAACAAATGGAACAGAACAAATTAATAATAAATAATAATAATAACAAAAAGTTTTTATTATTATTATTATTTATTATTATTATTCTTTTGTTACATTTGTTACATATTTTGGATAATTCGTAACTTCGGATAAATTCGTATTCGTTACGTTCACTAACAGCCAAATTTGAAATGAAATTCCAATACCTATAATTTAATAGTTAATAACTAACTAATAATAACTATTACTATTTCGGATTTTCAAATTTTCGGGTTTATGAATTTACGAATTTTTGGAAAAATTTGTTAAACGGTTTTTGTTAATTCTAATAATTCAGAATTAATGAATTTGTTGAATTTCGTAGAAAAACTAATTTGGAACGGAACGAAACAAATTGCACATGTCTAGTGTATTTGAAATGCCTGTGCATACCCAGATATTACCTTGTAAAAGTAGCAGTGACATCATCACTGTGCTGTACATAGCCTGTGCAGAGAACAGAGCTGTGGGAGGGACCCAGTAGGCTCCACCTACTACAAAAAAACTACAGGAGGGGGCAGAGACAAGACCAGTCCCCCTGCACAAGGAGAGAGCGCAGCAGTGAGCGGTCTTTATTACAGGAACTCTCACACTTGATTACTGCACAGATCTGGAGGAAATGCACAAAGCACACCGAGATTCAAAAAGAATACAGATGACCAATGGATTCAGACAATATGGGTGAGATTCACTATAATTGTGCATGGTAGCCAATCAGCTTCTAAATTTAGCTTGTTCAATTAAACTTTGCCAATAAAATGTAAAAGCTGATTGGTTAGGATGCACAGCTGTACCGGATTCTGTGTGCTCAAGTTTTAGTAAATCCCCCACTATTCATTTTATCCCGGAGTTTTGTACCGGTTTCTTTCTTTTTTTCATATTTTTGAATTTTCGGATTTTCGAATTTCTGAATTTCCGAATTTTCGAATTCCGGAAATTCGGAAATTCGAAAATCCAAAAATTCTAAATTCGGAAATTTGGAAATTCGAAAATCCGGGAATCCGAAAATCGAAAATTCTAAATTCGGAAATTCAAAAATCCGAAATTCGGAAATTCAAAAATCCAAAATTCGGAAATCCAAAAATTCAAAATTAGAGAATTCGGAAACCCCGAAATTCGAAAATCCTAAAATTCGGAAATCCCAAAATTCGAAATACCGAAATGTGAAAATCCGAATTCTCGGTTTTCCGAATTTTTGAATTTCCGAAAAAAAGCAAAAAAAAATGAAACGAAAACAAATTTTTTTGTCAGTGCACATGTCTAATTGTATCATTTATGCAGAATTTTTGATTTATACTTAAAGCGGAGCTCCACGCAAAAGGGGAAGCTCCACTTGTCTGCCTCCACCCCCCCCCCCTTCGGGGCCACATTTGGCAACTTATGGGGGGGAGTGGTTACCTGGTTCTGACAGGTACCCACTCCCACTTCCTGCTGAGTTTGGTGCGGCGAACTCAGCTGGAAGTTCGGCCCTCGCTACAGCTGACCCATTAAGAAAGCACAGCTCGATTCGCACATGAGCATTAGAAAACCAGCTGTGAAGCCGCAAAGCTTTACTCTGCCAGTTTCCCTTACCCAAGATGGTGGCGCCAGCACCCGAGAGCCGTCGGGCTAGTTAGGTTAGGCTAGAGACCTAATAGTAAAAGTCAGCAACGACAGTATTTGTAGCTGCTGACTTCTAATTTATTGTGGGGGGGGGCTGGAGCTCCACTTTAATGTTCTTTAGAGACATGAGAGTTGGACAGCTCATATAGTTCTTATTCCAGATACTTGATGAGCTGGTGGTGTAAATTGAGGCATTTTAATGAGTGTACAGAAAAAAGAACTCACCATGTCTGAATCCTCCATCCAGCTGACGCTGTAATAATCGCCAAGATAAATGCTTCGCTTTGTGTCATAATAACAGGCATAAGAGAACTCGTTAGGGTTAGCAGATGTGGTGGCGTAAACTGCAAAATTTTAAACATAGAGATATAAATCTACAATAGATAATGACCCATACTACACACTATCTGTCCTGGTGAAGGAATTTCAGACTAGAGCAGTTCACAGGAGACATGTGCAATTCGTTTAGTTCCCGAATTAGTTTTTTAACGAATTTTGACAAATTCGTTAATTCCAAAATTTCTGAATTTCCGAATTTTTCAATTTCCAAATTGCTAATTTCCGAATTTCTAATTTCAAATTTCCGAATTTTGAATTTCTGAAATTGGAAAATTCGGAATTTCACAAATTGGATATTCGGAAATTTGAAAATTAGAAATTTCGGAAATTGGAAAATTTTGGAAATTCGAAAGTTCGAAATTTGTAAATTTGAAAATTCGGGAAATTCGGAAATTTGGAAATTCAGATTTTCACATTTTCGAATTTCAAAATTTTGAATTTCCAAATTTCCGAATTTTCAACTTTCCAAATTTCGAACTTCCAAATTTCCGAAATTTTCAAATTTCCAAAATTTCTCATTTTCTAATTTTCCAATTTGTGAAATTTCTAATTTTCCAATTTCCAAAATTTCGAACTTCTGAATTTCCGAAATTCCAAAAATTCGGAAATTCTAAAATTAGAAATTTTCGGAAATTGGAAAATTTTGGAAATTCGGCAGTTCGAATTTCGTAAATTCGTAAATTCTAAATTTCTAAAATTCTAAATTTCGAAATTCGGAAATGTGAAAGTCTGAATTTTCAAATTTTTGAATTTTCTAATTTCAGAAAAAAGCAAAAAAACGAATGAAACGAACAAATTTTTTGTCAGTTGTCCAGTTTACAGTCCGTTATAAATTGTAATGCTGAATACAGTGCAGACATTTTGTATAAATATCTTAATTTTTTTTGTGTAAGGGGTTCATTCATAGAAAAAAAAAATCAGGGACATTGTATGTATATTTTCACTGTGCCTGGAGAAAATTGAGGCATTAAACCTGAAGAATATACAAGCAGTGTGAAGATTGTGACCTGTGTGGGAATCCGGGGCGGCCCGTCCATTAGGGGTGCCTGGGCGCGCCTCCCTATCCTCTCCACCCCCTATATGTAGTGGATAGATTCATGCATAGCATGAATCTATCCATGGCCACCGCGGCCGCCCCTTATTTATGTGTCCGGCCCCTTTTGGGTCACCGGGCATATGAATTAGAGCAGCCAGGGTTTTTTTTTTTTCGAAGCACTGATCAATAGGCTTCAAAATAGGGTGGACTCGGGACGCAGAGCATTGCGTCTGGAGCCCACCCAGGTGTGTTGCAACACTGATCCTCCTCCCAGCCAATCGCGAAGCAGGTATGAAACCTGTTTCCCGATTGGCCAAAACGTCAGACGATTTTATTGGACGCCTATCGCCGGGAGGAGGAGAGAGGAGACAACGCGGAAGCTGCTCCAGGAGAGGACACCGGCCACCGGAGCAGATTTTACCCAAGCCTGCCACTCTCTCACCGCCCACATCCAAAGGAAGGACAGTGGGTGGTAGTGGGGGCTGTGTTAGTGCTGCGGGGGGGGGGGGGCAGTGCCGCTCTAGCGGTGGCCCAGGGGGCGGAGGGTTGTTTGTCGACCCCCCCCAAAAAGACACCAGCCGCCACTGATGGGAATTGCACTGTTTGCTGCCCCCCCCCCCCAAAAAAAAATTACCACCAGCCGCCACTGTGCACAGCTCAGTGTACAATCTCAGCATGGCTAGGGTACAGGGGTGCAATAATTCCCATTCGTGCGCATCAGAGTTACATCACCTCAGGCTGGTCAAGGTTTGCCATCACTGACCTAGGAGATTGGGGACACAGTATCACTGGAGGGGACTAAAGCAATTGGGGGCATAATTATAGGGGGGGGGGGGGTTATCCAGTAAGTGTGCCATGATATGCATTTATGCTGAGCCTACCTACATACATTATGGAAAGTGGTGCCCTCGCCATGATATGGTCTCTGCTCTGCTTTATGCATCTAAAGCCACAACTTTCTTTTTTTAGTTCTGTCTAGATTGTGGAAGAGTTAAAACCTCTGCGAGGCTTCATTGCTGTGTGTTGTGGGGAATAAAGGGGACATCTGCTAGTTTTGGAGAGCATTCCTCACCAGTGGCGGTGCATCCATAAGGGCGCATGGGCACCGCCCCCTCTCTCCTGCCACCCCCTCTAGCACCAATAGATAGATTCATGCATTGCATGAATCTATCTATGGCCGACGCTGCCACCCCCTATTCAGGCGCCCGGCCCCTTTTCGGGTGCAGGGCGCCCGAATTACAGTGGCGGGAGGTGGTTTTGAAGCACCTAATTAGAGCCATGAGCTCTAATAGGCGTCAAAAAAAGGTGACCTGTGAGCGCCTTGCTGGGCGCTAGCAAGTCACTCAGCTGTGTTAGAAAAGCAAATGATTATTTGCTTTCCTAACACCAAACTGCCTCTCCACCAATCAGGTGCTCGGATCTGTTACCCGTCACCTGATTGGCTGAAGCGACAGGCACTGTGATTAGACGCCAGGCGTCCAATCATAGCAGAAGATGGGAAGAGAGGATGGGAGAAGACATTGAGGAGCTGTCCCACCGAGACAGGTAAGTGCAGACAGCGGGCCGGCGGGGGCACACTGGCAGCATTTGATGTGGCACAGTGGCTGTGTTTGATGGGGCACAGTGGGAGCAATTGATGGGCACAGTGGCGGCAATTGATGGGTACAGTGGCGGCAATTGATGGGCACAGTGGCTGCGTTTGATGTCACAGTGGCTGCGTTTGATGTCACAGTGGCTGCGTTTGATGGCACAGTGGCTGCGTTTGATGACACAGTGGCTGCGTTTGATGTCACAGTGGCTGCGTTTGATGGCACAGTGGCTGCGTTTGATGACACAGTGGTGGCAATTGATGGGCACAGTGGCTGCATTTTATGGGGCACAGTGGCTGCATTTTATGGGGCACAGTGGCTGCATTTTATGGGGCACAGTGGCTGCATTTTATGGGGCACAGTGGCAGCAATTGATGGGCACAGTGGCTGCAATTGATGGCACAGTGGCTGCGTTTGATGGGTACAGCGACGGCAATTGATGGGCACAGTGGCTGCATTTTATGGGGCACAGTGGCTGCATTTTATGGGGCACAGTGGCGGCAATTGATGGGCACAGTGGCTGCGTTTGATGGGCACAGTGGCTGCGACTGATGGCACATTGGCGGCAATTGATGGGCACAGTGAGGCTGCAATTGATGGGGGTTTTTTCAGAATTTTTCAGTTTGTTTGCTCCCCCCCAAAAATTTTGAGCACCAGCCACCACTGTTCCTCACACTTCCTGGGGTGTCTCCAAGAGAGAAATTGAAGAGAAATCTCCCCAATGGGACTCCGGCATCCAAAAAAATTCTAACCCCTTCAATCATTCCTTATCCCAGACAAAAAATAAATAAAAAAGTTTTGGCTTTAGGTGCATTTTTAACTCTAAAAGCTACAAAGTACACTGCGTAAAACGAGCGACCATCACATGATTTGTCAGCACAATACACAGCTAGTATTATAAAGCATCATGTGAGATACGAAGCTGTTCTCAGTTCTGCAATCTGACAGTTGGAATTGACTCTTCACACCATAACTGATGACTGTACCGCGGTGGGGGGGGGGGGGGGGGGGGGGCAGACATCTGTCAAAGAATTTGGATGCGTAATGACATAAGGAAGTGAAACGATGAAAGGCAGGTAGTGAGAATTACACATAGAATATATTTAGGAAGTCACGATCAACCGCAAAAATGAGGCCGCCTCCCCCTTTCATGCTCGTCATTCCCACAATGATAAATATACAATAAAGTACTCTATTTCCAAGAGATTCCTGAGCACCTGTCCTCTCTGCCAATGTCATTAGCAGGACACCCGAGATGTGAAATACCCGCCCCCTTTTTCTGGCTATTTTAGCGGTTTTTCTTCAAGTACTCGCTGATATTGAGTCCTTTTTTTAATGTCATGTGACAGTGGCACTAATATGCAGCACTGATGACGCAAGGACTATGTTAGTAGTTTTTTATTTCGATCTTATTTTTTACAATTTGATTTTTTACTATTTTTTTTGTTCTTTTGTATTTTTTACAATTTATCATTTTTTTTAAACAATGCTTTCTGTTTTTTTTGGGGGGGGGGGGGGGGGGGAGTGGACGGTGTCAGTGTTTTTTTATTTTAATTTGTATTATTTTTACAATTTTACTTTAAACTATTTATTTATTACAATTTTTCCTTTTATATATATATATATATATATCTTTTAAGGGGGGGGTTTCATGAGATATCGGGGGTCTAAACAGACCCCTGACATCTCCCCTTTGAGACAGAGAAAGGGACTGAGGACACAGATTCCCCAGTCCCTTTCTCTGCAGCCTCAGCTGCACTGGAGATGAATGGAGAGGAGACAGAGGACCCTCTCCATTCATGAACTGAAACATCGTAAACACAGTTTACTCTGCTCAGTTATGAATGGACAGTGATCACGAACTCTGTGCATTCGGAAAAGGAAGGAGCCGGTAAATCACATATTTACCGGCTCCTTCCTCCGCTCTCCATCCAGGCAGATCTGGGGCAGGGGGGACCAGAGAAGGACTGAAGGGGCAGAGGAGCACAGAGGGGGATCGGAGGAGGACATGGAGGGGGAACTTAGGAGCAGGGAGGAGGACACGGAGGGGGACAGGAGGAGAAAATGGAGGAGGACACGGAGGGGGACTGGAGGAGGACACGGAGGGGGTCTGGAAGAGGACACAGAGGGGGGCCAGAGGAAGAAACGGAGGAGGACACAGGGGACAGTCAGGGACGATCGGTGGGGCAGTGACAAGCACCGATCTCCCTGTATAGATTTCAATAAAGCAGCTGACAGCTGCTTCTTCTCCTCTCCCTCCGGCGGCTTTCAGCTGTTTTATTGAAATCTATACAGGGAGATCAGTGCTTGTCACTGCCCCCACCGCCGCACCAATCGTCCCTGACTGTCTCCTGTGTCCTCCTCCAGTCCTCCTCCATTTATTCCTCCAGTCCCCCATTGTATTCTCCTCCCTGCTCCTAAAGTCCCCCTCCATGTCCTCCTCCGGTCCCCCTCTGTGCTCCTCCGGTCCCCCCTGCCCCAGATCTGTCACGATGAAGAGCGGAGGAAGGAGCCGGTAAATATGTGATTTACCGACTCCTTCATTTTCTGAATAAACAGAGTCAGTGATCACTGATTGTACATTCATAACTGAGTTTCAGTTTATGAATGGAGGGGAGCATCTGTCTCCTCTTCATTCATCTTCAGCGCAGCTGAGGCTGCAGAGAAGGGCACTGGGAAGTCCCCAGTCCCCTTCTCTGTCTCAAAGGGGAGATTATTACACCCCGAATATCTCACCAACCGACCCCCCCCAACAGTGTTGATAAAAAAAATAAAAAATAAAATTTAAAAAAAGGAAAAATTGTAATAAATATTTAAAAGCAAAATTGTAAAAATAATAAAAAGTAAAATAAAAAAACACTGACATGGCCCACTCCCTCCCTCCCCCTCGAAAAAGAAAGCATTGTAAAAAAAAAATAAAATATATATATATATATATATATATATATACAATAATATACTATATAGATATATATATATATATATATATATATATATATATATATATATATATATATATATATATATATATATATATATATATATAAAAAAATAATAAAAAAATTAAACATAAAGTTGTAAAAAAAAGAAAGAAAGAAAGAAAGAAAAAACTACTAACGCAGTCCACACGTCATCAGTGCCACATATTTGTGCCACTGTCACATAGACATTTAAAAAAAAGTATCGGTACTTCTACTCAGTCTTAAAAAAAAACTGGCATCGGTCCATCCCTAGTGATTTATTGTTGAATTTGCTCTTATGGAGAAAACTGGCACAAATCCTGGTTGCACTTACCATCGATGTTGTTAGGTAGGTGATTCATCATGGAGCCAGAAAAACAGGCCTCAATGTACAGAACCATCTGTAAGAGAAATATCTCCATGTCACTCCAACAGGTTCTGCTACAGAAGACTCAGCACCCCGATACATTGGGGGAGATTTACTAAGGGGAAAAAGATTGTGCACTGTAAGTGTAGTTGCTCTAGATCAGCGGTCTCCAAACTGCGGCCCGGGGGCTGGATGTGGCCCTTTGCTTGCCTTCATCTGGCCCTTGGGGCACTAATCTACCAACTGACACCAATGAAAGAGCACCATCCCCCTCTACTGACACCATCAATGGGGCACTATTCTTTTTATTGATATCAACAACGGGGCACTATTCCTCCCATTACAACCAATGATATGGCACTGATGTCATCCACCGGCCATAGTCTGCCTCCCAAAGCCGAAGGACATTAAACTGGACCTTTGCTTAGAAAGCCTGGAGACCTTTGGTGTAGGTCTTAGCAAATGAGCAGAAGCTCTGTTGATTTCAAATATCCAATCATGTACAAGCAAAAATGCTGTTTTTTTTTATTGTCCCTTTGCATGTGATTATAACCGTGCGCATGGGGTGTGCTGGGTGTGCCTGAGCACACCCTAATCACCTCGTGCGTTGCCGATTCATTAACCGACCCCTTCCTTTTCTGAATGAACACAGTGAGTGATATGCACTGATCGCTCCTGTCTTCATTCGTAACTGAAGCGTAGTAAACTATATTTACTGCAGGGACTGGGAAATCTCTGTCCTGTTTCTTTCTCTGTCTCAAAAGTGAGACATCAGGAGTCTGTTTAGACCCTTATTATTTCACCAAAGCCCCATAACAGAGCTCCTAAAAAAATAATAATTAATAATAATAAAAAATAAACTACTGACACTGTCCACTGCCCTACTGACACCAATCTTTGCAACGACATTGTCCACTGCTCTGCCGATACACGCCCATGTGTGTTTGTGCTCTGGGGCGCACACCCTAATGCAATAAGCTGTGCACACCAATGCATGTGATTTGATTGGGTGTTCTTTGCAAAGTGATGCTTCGCCTCATTTACTAAACTTTGCAGCAACTGCCCTTGCAGAGTGCCCAGTCTATTTGCCTTTAGTAAATCAAACCCAATGCACGTCATTAAAACTGGCCACTTCCTAGGACACCATCGGGCACTTACTTTTTTGTACATCTTGTTTTCATACATATATTGAATGGTCCTGTTCAGTTCCTCAACATGGAGCTGCAATGGAGAACAACAAGTCTAAGGATTACTACAACCAAAGACACTTTGTATGAATTATGTCAAAGGACACTTCATAACAGGGACAGCTGTGTGTGTAATGTTAACATTGTATATCTGCACTGGATATGTTTTATTTGCATAAAACTGACACCATACACTAGCAGAATATTGCACTTAATTTTTTTGCTTTAACCATTTGCCTACCTACTGACAATTGGGCGGTCATTCAACACTCTACCCAAATGACATATTTAGCTTTTTTTTTTTTTTTGACAGAGCTTTCTTTTGGTGATATTTAATCACCACTGGGTTTTTAAATTTTTTTTGCTAGACTGATGTGCACTGATGAAGCTGCACTGATGAGGCTGCACTGAGGAGGAGGCACTGACTGGCATTGATGGGGCTGCACTGATAATGCTGCACTGATGGACACTGGCATTAATGGGGCTGCACTGATAAGATGAGGCTGCACTGATGGACACTGGCATTGATGGGGCTGCACTGATAAGATGAGGCTGCACTGATGGACACTGGCATTGATGGGGCTGCACTGCTAATGAGGCTGCACTGACTAGTATTGATGGGGCTGTACTGATAAGATGAGGCTGCACTGATGGACACTGGCATTGATGGGGCTGCAGTGAGGAAGAGGCACTGATGAACACTGATTGGCATTGATGGGGCTGCACTGAAGGGCACTAATGAGACAGCACTGAAGAAGATGCACTGATGGACACTTATTTGCATTAATGGGGCTGCACTGATGGACACTGATTGGCATTGATGGGGCCGCACTGATAATTAGGGAACTGATGATCAATGCCCTGATTATCATTGTTAATGTCTACTGTCACAGGATTGCCGGTTCTCGGCTTTCCTTTCCTCACACACTGACAGCCCTGAGGAGAGGAAATGCTGATAACTGGCATTCATTTAAATGGGATCAGCTGTGATTGGACAGAACTGATCACATAGTAAAGAGCCAATGTCATTGGCTCTTTACCCAGATCGGGGATGCACTGTGTCCAAGGGACATGGCTCACCACCGATTGCCGTGCTGCACGTCCACCCTCGATAGAGGAGTAACCCACGTTTGGTCAGCAGCGACGTCCTCAGGTTGAGAAATCCCCCTGAAGACGTCACTGCTGACGAAACGCGTAGGATGTGGCCAACTACGGCATCCTAGCGCATTGCTTGCCGATCACTATCGGCGGTTGTTTATGCCAATCATCAGCCTGTCGCTCCGATCCTGCAGTTGTTGGAATGCTTCTTAGCTGGAGCTCCATTCATTTTTAACAAAGGCATCTTTTTTAAATGGACTTCACAATGGAAGTTTATGCTTTTGTTTTCTGGGCTCTTAACATCATTGACTGCTGAGTGGCGATCACCTCTAAGTGGAAGTCGGGTGGGGCTTGAAACTCACATTTCATACGCTTTTGGCCATTATAACTTTTGGCCCAACAGTTCTGGTAGGAGACTCTTGGTAACTCCTACTATAGGTAATATTTCCTGGAGGATCTTACACTGTGGATGTCTTGTAATGGGACCCCTTTCATCTATGGACTATATGCATTTATTTAATGATTAATGAGTTTCTGATGTATGTATTTATATATATGCACTTCTTGATGTTTTCATGCCCCTCTTGCTTTCTCTTTGCACTTTATGAATCGATGAATAGTTTCCTATTTTTTAATTTTAGGTTTTATGAATTGCATTTTTGCACCATTGCTAGTATTGAGGAACTCATGCACCTCATTGCAATTTGTCGATGATTATATGTACTTTTGTCATTGTATATATATGTACATATACTTTGTAGCGCTGCTTCTTTTGTTTATATTCCACAAATTGGTATACACTATTTTGTCAAAAATATTGGGACGCCTGCCTTTACACGCACATGAACTTTAATGGCATCCCAGTCTTAGTCTGTAGGGTTCAACATTGAGTTGGCCCACCCTTTGCAGCTATAACAGCTTCAACTCTTCTGGGAAGCCTGTCCACAAGATTTAGGAGTGTGTCTATGGGAATGTTTGACCAATCTTCCAGAAGCACATTTGTGAGGTCAGGAACTGATGTTGGACAAGAAGGCCTGGCTCACAGTCTCCGCTCTAATTGATCCCAAAGGTGTTCTATCGGGCTGAGGTCAGGACTCTGTGCGGGCCAGTCACGTTCCTCCACCCCAAACTCATTCATCAACACTAAATTGCCAAAAGTATTGAGCCACCCCTTCAAATCATTTGGTGGAGGGGGGATTATGGTGTGGGGGGGTTGTTTTTCAGGGGATGGGCTTGGCCCCTTAGATCCAGTGAAGGGAACTCTTAAGGCGTCAGCATACCAAGACATGTTGCACAATTTCATGCTCTTAACTTTGTGGGAACAGTTTGGGGATGACCCCTTCCTGTTCCAACATGACTGCGCACCAGTGCACAAAGCAAGGTCCATAAAGACATGGATGAGCGAGTTTGGGGTGGAGGAACATGACTGGCCTGCACAGAGTCCTGATCTCAACCTGATAGAACACCTTTGGGATGAATTAAAGCCAGGCCTTCACATCCAACATCAGTACCTGACCTCACAAATGCTCTTCTGGAAGAATGGTCAAACATTCCCATAGACACCCTCCTAAAACTTGTGGACGGCCTTCCCAGAAGAGTTGAAGCTGTTATAGCTGCAAAGGGTGGGCCAACTCAATATTGAACCCTACCGACTAAGACTGGGATGTTATTAAAGTTCATGTGCGTGTAAAGGCAGGTGTCCCAATACTTTTGGCAATATAACGTAGCAAGCTGCTCAATATTTTTTTGGGTTTTTTTTACCTAGCACGGATCTTTACACACATATTAAAAAAGGTATATAATTTAGCGTTAATTGGTCACAATTACCAATGCCAGATGTCCCCTATAACAAGCAAATCTTCACTTTCTGTGTGAAGGTCCTCTTTATTGGTTGGACTGGACATTGATCTTTTATGGGAAGTAATATAAAGAGGACATGAAAGGGTTATGAGAAGCAGCAGCTGGTTCTCATATCTAAAATGCGGCTTCCTCTTCATTTTCCTCCCAGCAGAAATGAAAGAGATCGGTATTCGGTGCGGGGAAATGGTACAAGCGGCGGTGGCGGGGCGGGGGAGTTGGGGTGATGCTTACGTCACCATCAGGAAAGGCCAGGAAGCCCGGAGCTCCGTGATCAGTGAAGTAGACAAAGACATGGTCGTTGGGTCCACTGCAAGAGAAAAGAAAAAAAAAAGTGACTTACCCAAATTATGTGATGTCATATGTTATAACTAAAAGGTGAGTTTCTAATCAGAGCAGAGTTGTCACATTATACTTACTTATTTGTACTTTTTTTTTTTTTTTTTTTTTTTACATTTCTTCAGTGTCTTCCTGCTTTCTGGATCAAAATTATATCATACATCCCAGTAGTCTTCAGGAGGGGAGGGGGGGGGGGGGGGGGTTCTTAGCTAAACACAGCCTCCTGCCTACATGAAAACTTCTGTTGAAAAATTCATGTGTATATGTGAAACATAGCGATAATCAGAAAAATATATAAGTCCATGCATATAACTATAAATCAAAAGGTAATGTCCATATGTGGTGGATGGGAATCCTTATATATATTGATTGACCAAAATCAGTCCAAGAGAGAAACCCATGAGTAGACACAACCAGACTCGGTGGTAAAGATAACCATTTTGATAACCATGGAACTTTCGATAGGAGAGAGGTATCAGAATACAATGTGAGCACTCACAATAATTTCTACCCTTTGAGAGATTTAGAGGGTCCCAGTGAAAATCTGGACCCTAGAGGGGTGTCTGGCACATCAAATTCATTACCACATTCCGGGTTTGGTATTTGTGAGGATTTGGCCAGCCCTGGTCCTTCCAATGCTATCCAACATTGGGGTTTTCACAAATCCACCCAGGGCATAAAAAGGCCTATAGACCCAAATGAGGGACCAGAGGAGGGAGAAGGGTACGATCAAAAAAGGAAAAAAGTCATAAGCGAAGATGGAATATTTACTTTAAGGAATGTTGTCTTAACTGACTCAGAAAAATTGGTGCTTGTAGCCATGTAGCCATGTAGGCTGAACAAATTTCAGACCTACATGGATATCCATAAGTTCATACGAAAACTCAGCATCAAGCGATATATGGTATCCAATCCTATTCAAGGTAATCATATTCCATCTGTCGGTTATAGACATTCAGGACTCACAAACGCCTCTCTATTTAATCCCCCTGGGGCCTTGGCCCCCTCTCTTAAAGTCTTTAGGGACATAGTACTCAGTGATCTTGATAAAATGCCTATCAATAAGGCGAAAACAGACAGAGACTTTGTGGCAGGTCTGGATTCTTTATGTGAAAATAAAAATCTAGTTATCAGGCCTGCCGACAAAGGGGGTGGCATTATAGTTTTAGACAAAAAAGATTACCTGGCAGAAATGCATAGGATATTGGGTGATACGGATACATACACCCCTCTTCCCTCTGACCCTAAAATTAAATATAAGAAAGAATTGGAAGTTCTTTTTCAGAGAGGTTTTGAACTAGGTGTCCTCAATAAAAAGGAGAAGTCTTATCTCATACCTAGGGCGCCGAGGACACCAGTGATATATTACCTTCCAAAGATCCACAAGCACCCTACCTGCCCCCCCAGGATGTCCGATTGTGAGCGGTATAGATTCCGTTACGTCCCGGGTGGGCAGGTATATAGACTTTTTCCTACAACCCATAGTTGTGAAGGTACCTTCCTATATTAAAGATTCACGGCATGTGATCAATCTACTGACTGAAATCACACCTAGACCAGGACTGTGGATGGTGACAGCTGACGTCACGTCTCTTTATACTGTCATACCACACAGTCTTGGTCTCTTCGCATTTGAATATTTTTTGAGGCGCGACTCTAACCTCTTTGAAGAGCAAATCTCTTTTATTCTTGAATTGCTCCATTTTGCTGCTTCTCGCAGTTACTTTTGGTTTGGGGGACAATTTTACAAACAGGACAGAGGGGTCGCCATGGGGGCTAAGTATGCCCCCAGTTTGGCGAACCTCTTCATGGCGCTTTGGGAGGAGGATGTCGTCTATGCCCAACGTAGACCTCAGATAGTCTTGTGGGCTAGGTATATAGACGACATCCTCCTCCTTTGGGATGGTGAAAGGGCTGATCTAGACTCATTTCTTGAGGAGTTGAATGTCAACGCGAGGGGTATCTTTCTCAACTATGCGGCTAGTCAACAAGAGATCAGGTTTTTAGATCTAGCCATCAGAATAGAGGGTGGTCGGTTCACTACAGCTACTCACTTTAAGGGCACCGACCGCAACTCATATATTCCTACCAATAGTTGCCATCATGAATCTTGGATCAAGTCGGTGCCCAAAAGTCAGTATGTGCGCCTGAGGCGAAATTGCTCAGATACCGGTGAGTTCCTTTCGCAAGCAGACATATTGACAAAACGATTCTTGGAGAAGGGGTATTCATACACACCTCGTGCCAATACCTTAAAGGAAGTGTTAGCTATGGATAGGAAAGATCTGCTCATAGAGAAACCACCTAACAATAGTAGGACGCCTTCCATTCCGTTCATTACGACCTATTCTATCCAACACAGATCAGTAAGAATTATGATTAATAGACATTGGCACATTCTTACCAATGATGCTACCTTTAACACTTTCCTCCCTGCTAAACCTCAAGTGGTTTACAGAGGTGTACCCTCTCTAAGGGGCACCATTGCCAACAACATTATTGATCCTCCTACCATCAAAAACTGTTTTTTCAATAATCTTTCTGAATTCTATCAATGCAGGAGATGCAGGGTATGTTCACTAAATGGCTGTACACACAGGAGAACTTTGAACTTCAGGTCTTCCAGTACTCATGAAGAGTTTGCCATTAAACCCTTCATCACATGCTCCACTGAGGGGGTTGTATACCTGCTCCAATGCCCTTGTGGGCTTCAGTATGTGCGCAGGACTAAACGCCCCCTCAGAGTTATTTTAAATGAGCATGTGACCAACATCCTTAATGGTTTCCCTAAACACCCAGTGTCCAGACATTATTTGGAAGTTCACAATAAAAATCCGGATAAAACTGTCTTCCTAGGTAGTGACAAATATACACGCCCCTGGAGAGGTGGATCTTTGGTGCGAGGGATTTCTCGTCTAGAAATGGCATGGATTTTTAAAATTAAATGTTACACACCATTCGGGTTGAACGTGGAAGTAGACCTAAATGCTTTCATTGATAATGCTTAAAGTTGGTTCCAATGTTAACTCGATGTGACATCTCAGTGTTTATGGAAGATTTTAATTCCCCTTTCCCCTCCCTTTTCTTTTCCATAAAAATGTTTTTTAAAAATATTTTTTTTTTAATTTACTTATCTTTATATATAAAATATTTTTTCATGAAATTTTTTTCAAGTATTTTTGTGACTTGCCTAAAATATATTGTTCTGACAATATTTTTCATAATACAATATAATATAATATTTCCTATAATATTCATTTTTTTGTGCCTCTTTTAGGCAAAGATATGCACATTAATCTTATTTTTATTAAATTCGTCCTTAATATTATTTTGTGGAGTATAGGCTCTCAACATTAACACACACCATGAGATATCGTAGCCTCATGGTCAATATGTGTTCACAAGGAATTTATTATATTTTCTCCAATTTAAGGAGACTGTTTTATATTTTATTTTTTATTTGAGGTCATTCACTTGGTTTCTTGTATTTTTAAAGCCATTTTCTTTATCACCACAAGATGGCAGAGTGTCGAGGCTTATAATACATTTGCCCATTAGTTTTAAGAAATATTGAGTCAGCCTGACCCCTTATTGGAAGGAAGGATTTCTAGATTGGACACTTTTTCATATATTTTTTCCATATATTTTTTCTATTTGTTTGTTTCACATATTTATAATTTTACACTAAACAATTTGTTTTAAGTGCAAGTGTTTTAAGTATAAGCACAGGATTCAGTTCTGGTTTTCTTCCCCTTCTAATACCAGCCACGATTTGATAGGCGGCTCGTATAGTTTCTCTTCCACCGCTGAGATCTCAGAACGAGGCATGGTTTTCTGTATTTTATTTAAGGCGATGACTCAGAGCGTCGCCCGTTCCCCAGACGGTGCCATTTGTGGCGAAACGTACGTCGGGAGGTTGACGCTCTGACGTCATTGCCATCCTAGTGTGGATGGGTGCTCGCTATGCCGGCCGGCTGTTTGCTGTTTTTTAATCTACTTATGTAAGTTTTCTACCTTCTTTTATTAAACTATCTTGCCAGTATTACACTATGGTCAGTTTCTTTTCATCTACATGCCTGTGAGACGAGAGTTTGGGGTCCTTGCTATATCCTCCTAGCCACGCTGTATGCAGTCAAGTTACACCAGCTGGATTTTCCATACCAGGACGGAATACAGGCTGTTTTTTGCTTGCCTTGTGGTAAGCGCAATATTTGTGTGGTGGCGGATCACTGAGTGTGGTGTCTCTCTCATCTTTACCACCGAGTCTGGTTGTGTCCATTCATGGGCTTCTCTCTTGGACTGATTTTGGTCAATCAATATATATAAGGATTCCCATCCACCACATATGGACATTACCTTTTGATTTATAGTTATATGCATGGACTTATATATTTTTCTGATTATCGCTATGTTTCACATATACACATGAATTTTTCAACAGAAGTTTTCAAGATCTTTTCACATGTCTTATTAATATTTAGCGCGGTTATTTCTTTTTCTTTTCGGTATTTTGGTGCACATCTCACTGTTTAACTGCTGCTTTTTTGGGGGGTATATTTATTTAGTGGTAGCGCAGTATTCTTTTGTTTTTTATGTTTTCCTCCTGCCTACATGCCTGAGCTAAGGGCAGATTCAAGGAAGTAAATGCTACAAAAATCTTCTGCCCTTACACAAGATGGCCACCACTATACTTGCTAGGAGGTTGTTTTTCAAGTGATTTCTCAACATAATAAACTATGGTAGACATGTGCACCATCAATAAATTTGTTTAGTTTCATTCCGTTTCGAATTAGCCGCTAATTAGCATTTCGTAATTCGTGTCCGAAATTCAATTTGGATTCGTACGAAATACGAATTTTCGTTAACTTTTCGTAACAATTACGAACATTCGTTATGATGAATTTAAAAAGCAAAAAATACCTTTCTCAATATGGCAGTCGTGAACTCATTATGCTCATTATGAGGGGCTCCCACCATCCCTGTGCTGTGCTCATTATGAGGGGGCTCCCACCATCCCTGTGCTGTGCTGACTTCCTCCTGGGGCTGTACCCCTGCTGTGCTCATTATGAGGGGCTCCCACCATCCCTGTGCTGTGCTCATTATGAGGGGGCTCCCACCATCCCTGTGCTGTGCTGACTTCCTCCTGGGGCTGTACCCCTGCTGTGCTCATTATGAGGGGCTCCCACCATCCCTGTGCACTGCTCATTATGAGGGGCTCCCACCATCCCTGTGCTCTGCTCATTATGAGGGGCTCCCACCATCCCTGTGCTGTGCTCATTATGAGGGGCTCCCACCATCCCTGTGCTGTGATCATTATGAGGGGCTCCCACCATCCCTGTGCTCTGCTCATTATGAGGGGCTCCCACCATCCCTGTGCTGTGCTCATTATGAGGGGCTCCCACCATCCCTGTGCTGTGATCATTATGAGGGGCTCCCACCATCCCTGTGCTGTGCTCATTATGAGGGGCTCCCACCATCCCTGTGCTCTGCTCATTATGAGGGGCTCCCACCATCCCTGTGCTGTGATCATTATGAGGGGCTCCCACCATCCCTGTGCTCTGCTCATTATGAGGAGCTCCCACCATCCCTGTGCTGTGCTCATTATGAGGGGCTCCCACCATCCCTGTGCTCTGCTCATTATGAGGGGCTCCCACCATCCCTGTGCTGTGCTGACTTCCTGGGTTTTTAACTTCATCATAACGAATAATCGTAATTATTATGACAATAGTAAAACAATATTAACGAACATTCTTATTTTGTCCGATTCTGAATCTCCCATCGGCTACCAGTACCAGTCTCCCACTCCCATCTTAAAAAAGGTCATTTTCCCAACCCTCACTCAGCAGCAGAAGAAAACCTCCGATTGGTCAACAAAACACCCAGTCACGTTTCCGTTGTAACGGAATTTGGATCCGAAATTCGTCAACAAAATTTCGTATTTCGCATACAATTCGGAAGCATAGAAATTCGTACAAATTTTCCATTTGTTCGAGACGAACCGCACATGTCTAAACTATGGAGACATGGATGGATGCGGAGTTTCCTTTACCAGCCTCGTTTTGGATTTTAGGTGTTTACAAGTTTAAAACAGGTTTTTTTGCTAGAAAATTACTTAGAACCCCCAAACATTATATATTGTTTTTTTTTCTAACATCCTAGAGAATACAATAGCGGTCATTGCAATACTTTTTTTTGCACCGTATTTGCGCAGCGGTCTTCTAAGCGCACTTTTTTTGGAAAAAATTCACTTTTTTGAAAAAAAAAATAAGACAACAGTAAAGTTAGCCCAATTTTTTTTTATATTGTGAAATATAATGTTACGCCAAGTAAATTGATACCCAACATGTCACGCTTCAAAATTGCGCCCGCTCGTGGAATAGCGTCAAACTTTTACCCTTAAAAATCTCCATAGGCGACGTTTAAAAAATTCTACAGATTGCATGTTTTGCGTTACAGAGGAGGTCTAGGGCTAGAATTATTGCTCTCACTCTACCGGTCGCGGCGATACCTCACATGTGTGGTTTGACCACCGTTTTCATATGCGGGCGCTACTCACGTATGCGTTCGCTTCTGCGTGCGAGCTCATCGGGACAGGGCGCTTTAAAAAAAATTTTTTTTTTTTTTATTATTTATTTTATTTTATTTTATTTATTTTTTCACTGTTTTTAAAAAAAAAAAAAATTTGGATCACTTTTATTCCTATTACAAGGAATGTAAACATCCCTTGTAATAGAAAAAAGCATGACAGGTCCTCTTAAATATGAGATCTGGGGTCAAAAAGTCCTCAGATCTCATATTTAGACTAAAATGCAAAAAAAAAAAAAAAAAAAAAAAAAAGTCGTTTAAAAAAATGACACTAAAAAAATTTGTGCCTTTAAGAGAGTGGGCGGAGCCGTCGAATGACGTCGCTCCGGCCGTCACATGGTATGGAGACGGGTGGGGGCCATCTTGGCCTCACTTGTCTCCATACCTCAGCAGGGAAAGGACCCGATCGCCTCCGCCGTTACCGACGGCTCCGGTAAGTGGCGGAAGGCGCGGGAGAGCGGCGGGAGGGGGGGTGGCAGAGACCACCATTATCGTGTACAGAATCGCTCACTGTAAAGATGGATATCTCGGTTGTGGCAGCAGCTGCTGCCGTTACCGAGATATCCATCTCCAAAAAAATGACGTATATATATAGTGAGCAGGGCTTAAGTGGTTAAACACTTGAGCTCGAGAATGTTTTACCTCTTTCATGACCAGAGCACTTTTTCCTATTCAGCACTGTGCTACATTAACTGGTAATTGCAAAGTCATGCTACACTGTACCCAAATGAAATTTCAATCATTTTTTTCACACAAATAGAGCTTTCTTTTGGTGATTGATCACCACTGGCTATATATATATATATATATATATATATATATATATATATATATATATATATATATACACAGAGGCGGCTCTCTAATTAGGCAAATTAGGATGTCGCCTAAGGCCTCGCACTCACAGGGGCCTCGCGGCCGCCTAATTTGCCTGTTCTCAATCACTGAAGTTGACACCGGTGGCTCCGCCTACCCCCACTGGGACTCTGTGGCTTAGGAGCTGACGGACAAATCAGATACTGCCCGCAGCCTGAGGAATAGCGGCCTCATCACGGAGCGTCCCAGTCCGTGGGGCCTCATGTGTAAGTTTTGCCTAAGGCCTCAGAAAGCATAGAGCCGCCTCTGTATATATATATCACAGAATGTTTTTTATCTTAATGCATTATATCTGCATTCTTTGGTGTGTAGCAGACCCCCCAGCACCCCCCTAATTACCTACCTGACCCCCGTATTCCCTCTTCTAATCCCAGTAGCCATCTTAGGTGTGACCCCCAATCCAAAGGACTTAAGAATAATAACTGACCAACCTCCTAATCACCTTCCCGGATCCTTGTCCCTTCACTGCCTCTGCGTCACCTCGGAGAACCGCCAGGAAGTTGGCAGGAGTGACGAACTAGAAAAAGACACAACAGCCACATGATCAGCAACACGGGATTAAAGGTGCTTCAATAACCGATTTATATTCTCATGGTGACCCAGCCGGTTTTCTGAGCTATGCTGGAATATTGGCAGGAAAATCTAAGTAGCACTGTGACGGTGGGTTGAACAAAACACTTTCAGCGTTGGGCAAGCCTTCATAATTACTTCCCAACATCTGTAACAAAGAACAAAGGAAAGTGATGGCGGATTCCTATAGGGGCGTACAGATCTGGGTCTGGTGCATTGTTTGCAGGAACGCAGGATCTAGTGATCTAGCTAACAGACTGCTGTTCTGCCTGTGTAGTGAAGCATCGGTGGGTGCCAGCGGACACAGTGTAAAAATAATTAAATATTAATAAACTGTTTTAAATTGGCATAGAAATATATATTTGAAATCAAATCTTTATTATTCTTTTGGCATTAACATGGTGTGGGCACGCCCTTCCAGCCTGTGTCTTAGAATTACAAGGAGGTGAAGCCTCCATTAATCTACATGTAACATCCTGCCCCCATTGTGTTTGGCTGGTTAGTGGGCATGGAGGTAAGAGGGAAGGAGTGGTCTGTCATTTATCACTGTACATATGCCCACATGTGTGACTCTATAGTCACATGGGCTGCTCAGATGTGATAGGGAGGAAATGATCAGCATAGAAACTCACCGAAAACTGAGCATGCAAGTACTCCAACGAGTACTACCAGTCATTGCAACTTACCCACCACATTCGCAGCCTGCTTCGTTGCCGCAAGGGACCACCAAAACACTTAACTCCTTTCAAAAATTAGTAAATTGCCAATAGGACCCATTCTTGTGTCAGATCTTTACACCTCTCTGACCAACTTGATGGGCTCCACCCAACTTTTTTTTTTTTTCCAGGAACAGAGGAAGAGTGTGAAAATGAAGACAGAGAAGGGGTCTTGGTGGCAGCAAAGTGTTTACAAAATGTCGGGATTTCAGAGATGAACCCGGTGATATCCCAAAGACATCATAAAGGTGTCGGCAATACACAGATGGGTCTTGTTCGAATCCATAGAAACCATGAAGGTGTCAGACAGTAATACACAGATGGGCCTTGTTTTAACCCATAGACACCATAAAGATGTGGTTAATACACAGATGGGCCTTGTTCTATCCCATAGACACCATAAAGATGTGGTTAATACACAGATGGGCCTTGTTCTAATCCATAGACACCATAAAGGTGTGGTTAATACACAGATGGGCCTTGTTCTATCCCATAGACACCATAAAGGTGCGGTTAATACACAGATTGGTCTTGTTCTAACCCAAAGAAACCATAAAAGGTGTCAGTAAAACACAGATGGGCCTTGTTCTAATCCATAGACACCATAAAGGTGTGGTTAATACACAGATGGGCCATGTTCTAACCCAAAGAAACCATAAAAACTGTCAGTAAAACACAGATGGGCCTTGTTCTAATCCATAGAAACCATAAAGGTGTGGTTAATACACAGATGGGTATTGTTCTAATCCATAGAAACCATGAAGGTATCAGTAATACACAGATGGACCTTGATCTAATCCATAGACACCATAAAGGTGTGGTTAATACACAGATGGGCCTTGTTCTAACCCAAAGAAACCATAAAAAGTGTCAGTAATACACAGATGGGCCTTGTTCTAATCCATAGAAACCATAAAGGTGTGGTTAATACACAGATGGGCCTTGTTCTAATCCATAGAAACCATAAAAGGTGTCAGTAAAACACAGATGGGCCTTGTTCTAATCCATAGAAACCATAAAGGTGTGGTTAATACACAGATGGGCCTTGTTCTAATCCTTAGAAACCATGAAGGTGTCAGTAATACACAGACGGACCTTGTTCTAAGCCATAGACACCATAAAAGTGTGGGTAATGCACAGATTGGCCTTGTTCTAATCCATAGATACCATAAATTTGCGGTTAATACACAGATGGGCCTTGTTCTAACCCAAAGAAACCATAAAAAGTGTCAGTAATACACAGATGGGCCTTGTTCTAATCCATAGAAACCATAAAGGTGTGGTTAATACACAGATGGGTCTTGTTCTAATCCATAGAAACCATGAAGGTGTCAGTAATACACAGACGGACCTTGTTCTAATCCATAGAAACCATAAAGGTGTGGTTAATACACAGATGGGCCTTGTTCTAATCCATAGAAACCATAAAAGGTGTCAGAAAAACACAGATGGGCCTTGTTCTAAGCCATAGACACCATAAAAGTGTGGTTAATACACAGATGGGCCTTGTTCTAATCCATAGAAACCATGAAGGTGTCAGTAATACACAGACGGACCTTGTTCTAATCCATAGATACCATAAAAGTGTGGTTAATACACAGATGGGCCTTGTTCTAAGCCATAGATACCATAAATTTGCGGTTAATACACAGATGGGCCTTGTTCTAACCCATAGAAACCATAAAAGGTGTCAGTAAAATGCAGATGGGCCTTGTTCTAATCCATAAAAACCATGAAGGTGTCAGTAATACACAGATGGGCCTTGTTCTAATCTATAGAAACCATAAAGGTGTGGTTAATAAACAGATGGGCCTTGTTCTAATCCATAGAAACCATGAAGGTGTCGGTAATACACAGATAGACACCATATAGAGGTCAGTAATACACAGAGATGGGAAATTCTATAAACATCAGGCAGATGTGAGAGAATTTGGAGGCTGGCCAGCGGTTGGGGTGTCCAGAAGACGTCACTAGACCAGTACTATGATCTCACATTTATCTCTGGCGGCGGGATTCGTGTGAGTGGAGCAGGGAGCCAGCAGTACACTGACCCACCGCTCCACCAGACACAGACTGACACTGCGCACACTGCACCGCCGCCACTCAGCCCACCTTTTTATATGGTAAGTGGGCAGCCAACCTAGGCAAAACCCCCCGACCTAGCCACAGGGACTAAGATATGGATAACCTCCTCCAAATGCTCCCGGGATATTTTCGCTCAGGAAAATGCCTACAAAACGACTTTCTCGATGGTACATGACCCTGGACCAAGTGTCTAAATTTACCCTCTTGGGATCCCCCCCACCTCCATGTGTTTCTGCAGCTGTAGAGAATGAGAAACTCTCTTCCATATTTGGTGGTCCTGGCCCAAGGCAATTGATTCTGGACATGAGTATATAACATGATCAGATAAGTCTCTAATCTCACTTTAACCCGAAACCCCTGGGAGGCGCTATTGCATGAGCCAATTCCCTCATTGTCTAGTGTAAAAAGAAAGCTGGTGGGGTTTGTTTTCGTAGCTACATGGCAAACTCTGGCCAGAGTGTGGAAACAACTAGACATGTGTGGTTTGTTTTGTTCCGAAATGAAAATTCGGATACATTTTTCATTCCGGAATTCGGATGTATACAAAATATACAACGATATATTCGTATACAACGATTCTGAAATAATGAAACCAAATTTTGGATGAAATTAGAATTCGAATAGTTTTCGGATCTTATTCGAATTTCCGAAGAGAATAGAAATGAAAGGAATAGAAGAGAATATAATAGAAAATAATATGATAGAATATAATAGAGTATAACAGTACAGGATACAGGATACAGAAAAATAGAATAGAAAATAAAAGAATAGAATAGAAAATAAAAAATAGAGTAAAACAAAACAAAATAAGATAGAAAATAAAGGAAAAGAATAGAAAATAATATCAAAGAAAATAAAAGGATAGAATAGATAATAAATGAATAGAGTAAAACAGAACAAAATAAGATAGAAAATAAAGGAATAGAATAGAATATAATAGAAAAGAATATAATAGAAAATTAAAGGATAGCATATAATAGAGTAAAACAGAACAGAATACAAAAAAATTGAATAGAAAATAAAAGGATAGAATAGAAAATAAAAGAATAGAATAGAAAATAAAAGAATGGAGTAAAACAGAACAAAATAAGATATAAAATAAAGGATAATAGAATAAAATAGAAAGAATATAACAATCTTACGAAATTCAAAATTTCAAATAAATAAATTTGAATAAATTTGAATACCATACAAAAGAATAGAATAAAATAAAATAGAAAGAATATAACCTTCTTCCAATAGAATAAATTCAAATTAGAATAGAAAAGAATTGAAAATAAATAAATAAAAGAATAGAACAGAATTAAAAAAAATAAAATAAAAGGCATATGACCATTTCCCAAAATTTAAATAGAAAAGAATAGATTAAAATATAATAGAAAATAAAAGAATAGAATGGACAATAATAGAAAATAGAATAGAACAGAGTAGAAAAAAAAACAAATAGAATAAATAGGATGAGCCATCTTCCGAAATTTGAATTGAATAAATTTGAATTTGAATAGAATAGAAAATAAAAAAATAGAATACAAACGAATAGAATACAATATAACAATAGAAAAGAATAGAAAGAATATAATAATAATATAACCGTTTTCCTGAAATTCGAATTTGAATAGAATGGAATAGAAAGAATATAACCTTCCATCTTCCAAAATTCAAATTTCGAATAGAATAAATTTGATTTCAAATGGAATTTCGGTTTGAACGTAATATGAATGGAATTCAAAGAGATTAGAATTTTACGAATTCGGTCGAATTTAGTTCACTTTGATCGAATTTGCAAAATTCTAATCAATTCGAATAAACGAAACGAATCCTGCAAACGAGACAAATCGAAATGGCCTTGCTGGCATGGGCTGCTGCAACTTTGATGTTTTATGCCTTCTTTGTCACACCGCGGTACCATTATGTTGTGCTTTTGGAATGCTGTTTACACCCTTTTTCAATTGTAAAATAAAAAAATTAAAAAAATAAACTTTTGTAAAACAACATTGTGAGACTCACGTCCTGTGTGTAATCCTTCAGTACTCCGGGGTACACGTTTGTCCCATTGGGCCGGTTTATGATGATTCCTTTGGTTGGATTACTGGACACAAAAAAATACATTGTATATCATTAGCATGCGGCTCACAAATCGCACCATTCAGAATGAACACTTCTGTAGAACTTTAGAGTCATTGTAAACTTTGTTTAGCCTAGGGTGACAACACTATACCTCCCAACATTTTGAGATGGGAATGAGGAACACCTACTAGCAAATGTATGTAGGCATAGGACACGCCCTTTGCCACACCCCTTAAAGGGGAAATAACCAAAAAACAGGTTAAATAAATCCACAAGTGCTTATTTTTTACCACTACTATTCCTTTATATTGGCTTTTAAAATTGAACAATTCAGCAATTTAGAAATTAGATGAAAGGTTTAGCGCTGGGAAACACTTTTTGAAAGATAAAAAGTGCATTTTATAAACAACCATATAGATCAGACCAAAATGAGGGAATTTTTCATTTGGGGAAAATTTGGGCAAATGGAATTTAGCAGATTGCTGCTCCAAATTTTTTTTTTTTTTTTTTTTTGGGGGGGGGGGGTTTGTTGAAAAATGATGCTCATACAATTGGGGGGGAGCGTTTGGCATTGTCGCCCTGGGCGTTAGATGACTTTGTCCTGGCACTAGCTGTGACTTTCTTATTGTGGAATAATCAACTGTTTTCTACAACTGCCGATCATTAGGCAGAGAGCCAGAACGGCGATCTGCCTATGTAAACGAGGCAGATCGCCGTTCTGTCAGTAGGGAAGGCATTGATCCTGTGTTCCTGCAAAACACAATACATAACCTGATTTTTTTTTTTTGTAAAACATAAAAGATGATGTTATACCGAGTAAATAGATACCAAACATGTCACGCTTTCAAATTGTGCACGCCCGTGCCACGGCGAAAAGCAATGTAAATTTTTACTATCCATAGGCAACAAGATAACCACTTAAAGCGGGGGTCCACCTAAACCGCCCCAAAAAAAAAATTTATTAAAAGCCAGCAGCTACAAATACTGCAGCTGCTGACTTTTAATACATGGCCACTTACCTGTCCCAGGGTCCAGCGATGTCGGCAGGCGACGCCGAGAACCCGCTCGGTTCTCAGCAGCTGCAGCCGCCATCCTAGGTGAGGGAATCAGGAAGTGAAGCATTGCGGCTTCACTTCCCGGTTCCCTACTGCGCATGCGCGAGTCGCGCTGCGCATCGTAACTGGTCCCCGCTATCTCCTGGGAGCTGTATGTTTCCCAGGAGACAGCGCGGACTGACAGGAAGAGGCATAGACTCCCATGGGAGTCTATGCCGGAAGTGGGTGCAAAAACCTGTCTTAGACAGGTATCTGCACCCCCCTCCCCCCTGAAAGGTGCCAAATGTGACACCGGAGGGGGGGAGGGTTCCGAAAAGCGGAAGTTCCATTTTTGTGTGGAACTCCGCTTTAAGGACCAGGCCTATTTTTCAAACTTGTTTACAATTTAAATAATTTTTTTTTGCTAGAAAATTACTTAGAACCCCCAAATAATATATATTTTTTTCCAGACACCCTAGAAAATAAAATGGCGGTCGTTGCAATACTTTATGTAACACCCTATTTGCGCAGCGGTCTTTTGGAAAAATTACACTTTTTTGAATTGAAAAATAAGAAAACAGTAAAGTTAGCCCAACTTTTTTTTTTATATTGTGAAAGATAATGTTACGCCGAGTAAATTGATACCCAACATGTCACGCTTCAAAATTGCGCCCACTCATGGGATGGAGACAAACTTTGGCACTAAAAAATCTCCATTGGCAAAGTTCAAAAATTTCTACAGGTTACCAGTTTTGAGTTACAGGGGAGGTCTTGGGCTAGAATTATTGCTCTCGCTCTAACAATCACACATGTGTGGTTTGAACACCGTTTACATATGTGCGCGCGACTTACGAACGCGTTCGCTTCTGCGCGCAAGCACGGCGGGATGGGGCGCTTTACTTTTTTTATTATTATTATTTATTTTACTTTTATTTTTATTTTTTTATTTTTTTACACTGTACCTTTAAAAAAAATGATTGGATCACTCTTATTCCTATTACAAGGAATGTAAACATCCCTTGTAAGAGAAAAAAAGCATGACAGGACCTCTTAAATATGAGATCTGGGGGTCAAAAAGACCTCAGATCTCATATTTACACTAAAATGCAATAACAACAAAAAAAGTATTTTTTTTCAATAATAAAAAAAAATATCCCTTTAAGGCCGTTGGGTTTGACATCTCTTCCGTCATCCAACGGCATTGAGTCTAGTGGGGGCCATCTTTCCCTCCCTCGACTTCAAGCCTTTTAGGGGAAAGAACCGGATCGTCCCTGCCGATGCCGACGGCTCCGGAAAGTGGCGGAGACGACCGGAAAGGATAAAAGTGATCTTGCGGCGAATCCGTGCGGAGACCACTTTTATTTGAAAGCGGACCACCCGCCATTTCAGAAAAAATACCGGGATATATCAGCTATCTGCTGCCATGACAACGGTATTCAACATCAAAGTACCGACTTATACCGACGGCAGGCGGTCCGGAAGTGGTTAAAAGGTTACCAGTTTAGATTTACAGAGGAGGTCTGGTGCTAAAATTACCGCCCATGATCTGACATTCACAATGACCTTGCATGTGTGGGACGGTCGCTGTTTGCATACGCACTCGAGGCACCGGGGGGGGACAGGGGCACTTTACTTTTTATTTTTTATTTTTACACTGTTGCTTTAATTTTTTATTTATTTTTTATAACTTTTATTGCTCTTATAAGAAATTTAAAACATCCCTTGTGACATCAATAGGCAGTGACAGGTCCTCTTTATGGAGGGATCTGGAGTCTATCAGACCCCAAATCCCTCCTCTGCCCTTAAAAGCATTTGATCACACCAAGATTGGTGAGATCAAATGTTTTTTTTTTTTTTAAATGGTGCCATTTACATCCGGGGGTTCCTATTTCATAGAGGTGATCCAAGCCTTTCCGGTCTTTGTTGGCCTCTATAGTCAGGTCATTTAGGTTTCCTGGTGGGATGGGACAGTCCTTATGAAGCCGTGGAAGGCAGGGGGGTGGTGGTGGGTTGAGACACAACCCCTCCTGCTGCTTGTAAAAGCAATCCAGGGTTTAAAGTGGAACTCCAGACGCAGATCAAAGTCAGACAGTTCTCTAGTTTTAATCTTAATGAACACTTACAAGTAATTATCTGCGATATCGTCAGCCATCATAACCACGATCTGCTCATCGGGGACGCCGTTCCTCTTGATCAATTGGTAAGCATGGCACACGTTAGCCTGGAAATAGATCAGAAGAAAATGTTACATACATTTACAGCAGAAAGAGTCCGTAAGTCAGAGTCAGTAAATGACCATAGAAAGGACAACAAACAGCCAACGCGTTTTGAGGCCCCATAGATCTCCCCTACTTCCTCAGGGCTTAACCACTCGCCTACCAGGGCAATTTTTTCATTTTTATTTTTTTTTGCACAGGTTACAATCTGCAGTTTTTTTTTTTCTTTCTGTAAGCCCGTCAAAAAATAAAAATAAAAAATCTAAATTAGAGACCCCGGAGAATAAAAAGGTGGTAGTTGCAGTTTTTATGTTGCACAATATTTGTGCAGCTATTTATCAAGTGTATATTTTTAGGAAAAAAGTACAATAAAGTGAATTTTAGTGCAAACAAACACAATATTATACCCAATTTTTTTGGTAAAACGGAAAAGATTGGGTTGTGTCGAGTGAATAGATACCAAACATGTAAAAAAAAAGTTGAATTATATGTTAAAAATCAACATTATAGGGATAAGGGAACTGATGCTCCTGGAGTTTCTCCTGCTCTCAGTGGCCAAGCTGCTTCCCACAGTCCCAGGCTCCCCGGAGCAATGGGAGAGCCCGGGAACCACCATGGGTGCCATCAGCAGGGAAGGGTTGGGGGGTGTACTCTTTGAGAGCCCCCTAAATGTAAGCCTTCACTTGCTCTTAAAGCCAAAACCAAGTTCACGGTTCCACCAGCTCATGGCATACAAATGTCAGATATGACCAGGATCAGTGAATCAGCAAATCAAGATGGAAGGTTATGTCAGTGGACTGGCATTCAGGTCTACCTATTTTGACATTGGTTATTAGTAAACATACAAATGTTTATACCTATGTGTTTTTGATTGGTTCCACCATACACACCTCATCTAAAGTCCCAACCTTCCCCCTTCTTGTTCAATTGTCTTAGATCTAGGACAGACACCCAGCCAGCAAGTTTTGAGGGATGCTTGTATGTGAGGCGGGCCACCAAACCAGGGAACAATTCCTGGTCAAGGTGAGCCTTGCCCCGGATCTAGAACAGACACCCAGCCAGCAAGTTTTGGGGAATGCTTGTATGTGAGGTGGGCCACCAAACCAGGGAACAATTCCTGGTCAAGGTGAGCCTTGCCCCGGATCTAGAACAGACACCCAGCCAGCAAGTTTTGGGGAATGCTTGTATGTGAGGTGGGCCACCAAACCAGGGAACAATTCCTGGTCAAGGTGAGCCTTGCCCCGGACCTAGAACAGACACCCAGCCAGCAAGTTTTGGGGAATGCTTGTATGTGAGGTGGGCCACCAAACCAGGGAACAATTCCTGGTCAAGGTGAGCCTTGCCCCGGACCTAGAACAGACACCCAGCCAGCAAGTTTTGGGGAATGCTTGTATGTGAGGTGGGCCACCAAACCAGGGAACAATTCCTGGTCAAGGTGAGCCTTGCCCGGATCTAGAACAGACACCCAGCCAGCAAGTTTTGGGGAATGCTTGTATGTGAGGTGGGCCACCAAACCAGGGAACAATTCCTGGTCAAGGTGAGCCTTGCCCCGGACCTAGAACAGACACCCAGGCAGCAAGTTTTGAAAAACAGTTATGGGTGAGATGGGCCAATAAACCTGGGACTGGTTCCTTGTCATGGTGCATCTTTTTCCAGTTTTAATTCGGACACCTAGTCAACAAATTTTGAGGAATGGCTTTGCTCGAGATAGATGACCAAACCTGGGACCAACTTCTGGTCACGGTGTGCCTTGTCTAGGGTTTAGGACAGACAACTGGTCAGCAAGCTTTGAGGAATGGTTGTGTACGAGGTGGGCCACCAAACCTGTTTATATTTCCATTGTTCTGATGTAACAAAGAATCTCCAAGGCAAGTAAACACACTGGTGGATCTAAAATGTATTAGGCCCCTTTCACACGGACGGATAGAATGGTGCTTTTAGCTGCGGATTTTCTAATTTTCTACCGCAGCTAAAAGCACACAATGCTTTCCTATGGCCCCATTCACACACTGCGTTTAGCTGCGAATTTGATACATGCGGTTCTGTGCGGATAGAAAAAATAGAATTGCCTGCGTCCAGGAGCGATTTAGCGCAGCTATCCACACATAACCGCAGGTATTTGTAGTGCACTGTGTCAGCTGCGGATAACAGCGCCGAGCCACTCTTCGGGAAAGGAAAAATGAATTTGGGCATGGGTTCCCCCCCAGGGGCATACCATGCCCTTCGGTCTGCTACGGATGTTAAGGGGAACCCCCTACGCCAAAAAAACAGCATGGGGCCCCCCCCAAAATCCATACCAGACCCTTATGCGAGCACGCAGCCCGGCCGGTCAGGAAAGGGGTTGGGGATGGGCGAGCGCCCCCCCCTCCTGAGCCGTACCAGGCGGCATGCCCTCAACATAGGGGGTTGGCGCTTTGGGGGAGGGGGTGCCTTGCGGCCCCCCCACCACAAAGCACCTTGTCCCCATGTTGGTGAGGACAAGGGCCTCTTCCCGACAACCCTGGCCGTTGGTTGTCGGGGTCTGCGGGCCGAGGGCTTATCGGAATCCGGGAGCCCCCTTTAATAAGGGGGCCCCCAGATCCCGGCCCCCCACCCTATGTGAATGAGTATGGGGTACATGGTACCCCTACCCATTCACCTAGTGAAAAAGTGTCAATAAAAAAACGTTTTGTGACGTTTTAGGGGGTGTGGTCAACATCACCCGGTGACCACGCCCCCTAAAACGTCACAGTCCCAGCATGCCCAGGGACTGTGATGGCATAAGGGGGCGGGGTCTCCGCCTATATAAGTCAGAGCGGAGCGCACAGAGAGCATTCTAGCCGGAGAGAGCGTCGTGTCAACATCGGAAGAAGAGAAGAGGGAAGAATACCAGAAGCCAGAAGTCCGAACCCACATTAGCAAAAGAGCGGCAGGAAGACAGCGGAGGAGCCGGCAGAAGAACTGGAACACCTGGAGAAGAGGCCAGAGACAGCGGAGAAGAACCAACCGGACGCCGGGAGAAGAGGAACCAGAGGGACCCCTGAAGTCGGAAGAAGGCCCCCCAGCTGTCAAATAAAATTACTTTAAAGACCTGTGTAGTGTGTTTTATTATTGACACTTTTTCCCTAGGTGAATGGGTAGGGGTACCATGTACCCCATACTCATTCACATAGGGTGGGGGGCCGGGATCCGGGGGCCCTCTTATTAAAGGGGGCTCCCGGATTCCGATAAGCCCCCCGCCCACAGACCCCGACAACCAATTGCCAGGGTTGTCGGGAAGAGGCCCTTGTCCTCATCAACATGGGGACAAGGTGCTTTGTGGTGAGGGGGCCCCGCGGCCTGGTACAGTTCAGGAGGGGGGGGGGGGCGCTCGCTCGTCCCCACCCCCTTTCCTGACTGGCCAGGCTGCGTGCTCGGATCGGGTTTGTTATGGATTTTGGGGGGGACCCCACGCCGTTTTTTCGGCGTAGGGGGTTCCCCTTAACATCCATACCAGACCGAAGGGCCTGGTATGCCCCTGAGGGGGAACCCACGCCGTTTTTTTATTTAAAATTTGGTGTGGAGTTCCCCCTCAAGATTCATACCAAGCAGTGCGAGTTGGTACCCTGTCGGGTTGCCATGGAAATGGCAAACCGCAGCTAAACGCAACCGCAGCTAATCGCACTGGCAACCGCAGCTAATCGCACTGTGCAAATGCAGCTGATCGCAGTGCCTGGAGTCTTGAATTTCACAGGAAAAAAACATGCTTTTAACTGCGGCAGAATAGCCGTCCGTGTGAAAGGCGCCTTAGACCACCCCCAGGGGTTAGTAGGAGGCACCTGAACATAAATGACTACTCAGGACAAAAGTGTGGAATGCGTCATTATGCAAATACAGATTTTAATCCTGAGGCTGAAACTTTGCCCTGTGCTTCCCTATTAGTACGCAGGACAAGGCAGACCCTAGAGTATAAAATGGTGGTTGTTGTCATATTTTATGTCACACTGTATTTGCAAAAGTGACTAAACAAAAGTGACAGATCTTCTGATTTACAGAGGAAACTATAGATACATTTCTGTCATTAAAACATCCACTTAGTCGGATGTATGTTCGCACCTATGCTGGTCTTTTAAATTTTAGCACTTGTGGTGAATGACGTAGTGATGGGTGTTCAGGTGTGGACGGTTTTAATTGTTAATTGTTGTCGATAGTTTGGCTATTTATAGCACGTATCCTGACCCAGCACGCATGAGTAGTGGCGGGGACCTCTGGATGCCCACAAAAACCTGGAACCACCTCTGTATATTTCCACCTTTTTGGATTGACCATAACCGCTAAATCAACAGAGACTCTCTCCTCCTACTGTCCTTCGATAGTGGCTTGCTACATCACAGTCTATATTGTCTCTGGACACTGCTTAGTTGGCTGACTTTGAACCTTGCGACTCACCGTATACTTCATTTGGAGGAACCAATACCGCTGGGAGTACACGGTTCCCAGCGTGGTTTTTTGATTAGCAAGGAGACGGCAGCAGTACGGGACATATGTGGATCGAGAGTCAACTAGATCAAGACGCCTAAACGGTGAGCGATCAGTATATGTTATCATATGGAAAAGACCAGTGGACTTTGTTCCGACAAGTTACAAACTGCTGACTCCCGTAATTAACAGTGATACATTGTATGGATATCGGTCACTACCAGGGGCGGACTGACCATTGAGCCACTCGGGCACTGCCCGAGGGCCCTGGGCCACTAGGGGGCCCCATCAGGGTTGCCAGCCTCAGTAAAACCAGGGACAGTATGTATAAATCTGTGGGGTTTTTTTTACATCTGTCTGTGTATACTGTGTGATTGTATACTGTGTGTTTGTATACTGTGTGGCCCCATAATCTCTGATTGCCTGGGGGCCCCATAATCTCCTATTGCCCGGGGGCCCCATAAGTTATCAGTCCCCCCTGGTCACTACTGATTTATCCAGGTCAAACCTACGGGTGGACTTCTCGCCTACCAATGCATCTCAATACAGACAGTTGTTCTGATCATAAGCCCATGGACTCTTAGTCTATTCTAAATACATCTGAGCAGCTTTGGCTAAAATTTATTCCATTAGACCCGGGTCTAAGACTATTGTCTGTATGTGTATGCAAGACGAGTGACTGAGTGAAGTGTGTGTATAAGGTAAGGTGGCCACCTATGTCCCCAGTAAGACGTCAGTCTTATTTTTATCATTGGCTGGAGGGAGGAATAGTCTTTTTTCAATTGTAGTTACTTTGTTTATACATGTAATTTTATACCTAAGGGTTTTTCAATAAAGATAATCAATATAATATATCAGTGGGTCCTTAATGAAAAACTGCTGTCTGGAACCTTTTTTCCAATATTTTTCTGCACACTGTATTTGCGCAGCTGTCTTTCAAATGCAATTTTTTGGGAAAAACAATACACTTTAATGAGTTTAAAAAAAATAAATAAACAGAAAAGTTAGCCCAATTATTTGTATAATGTGAAAGATGATGTTACGCCCCAAGAATTGTGAGAGAATCGTGATCTTTATTCTAAGCAAAAAAAAATCGTGATTCTCATTTTTCCCCAGAATCGTGCGGCTCTACAGGGTAGATGAGCCTGCAGATTGTTGCAACCACTAACGAGCAAGAGTAGGGCACTGGCAGGATCAACAGGCATTTTCTATGTTAAAAAAAAAGCACAATGTTCTAGAAATCTATTGTATCCAGAATGTTTTTTGGGAGGTTCACTGAAAGTTTAAGCAGCAAAAACCGAACGTATATGAAAACAGACGATGTCATCCCTTTAGTATTTACACTTGAAGCTGCGATAAGCCTGAACTCCCTTTATCTCCCCCGGATGTATATTGCCCAGGAATCCTTTATAGTACAATGTGACCTTGGTTAGACTCTGATGTAAAGTTCACCATACAATAATAAATATGAGCTAAAGGCAGTTAAGGTGAGTATGGGAGTCATTTGTCCATGAAGAGATTAGAAGGAAAAGCAACCCTTGTACTGAGCGCTCATTAGATGGGACACCAAGAAGGAAGGGAATGTTCTGCCATTATTCACCAATTCCTTATGCCACAGAGCAGAACTTACCTGGGCATCTGATGTTGGCTACTAGATATAACATTTTAATGCTGAATTGAGGAAATTAGGCAAAATATACTCTTGCGGTGGACCAGAGTCCACAGCATTTCCCCGTACATCAGAGCCCTCACTTAAATCAGGTTTCCCCTTTACATTCCAGAGTCCACAGAGATCCCCCTGTATGATGTAAGGGGATACTCTGCAGGCTTGGGTGTAAGGGGGAGCTCTGCAGGCTCAGATGTAAGGGGGTACTCTGCAGACTTGGATGTAAGGGGGTCTCTGCAGACTCGGATGTAAGGGGGGACTCTGCAGACTAGGATGTAAGGGGGTACTCTGCAGACTCGGATGTAAGGGGGAGCTCTGCAGACTCGGACGTAAGGGGGAGCTCTACAGACTCGGATGCAAGGGGGAACTCTGCAGACTCGGATGTAAAGGGGAACTCTGCAGACCTGGATGTAATGGGGAACTCTGCAGACTCGGATGTAAGGGGAACTCTGCAGACTCGGATGTAAGGGGAACTCTGCAGACTCGGATGTAAGGGGGAACTCTGCAGACTCGGATGTAAGGGGGAACTCTGCAGACTCGGATGTAAGGGGGAACTCTGCAGACTCGGATGTAAGGAGAACTCTGCAGACTCGGATGTAAGGAGAACTCTGCAGACTCGGGTGTAAGGGGGAGCTCTGCAGGCTCAGATGTAAGGGGGTACTCTGCAGACTTGGATGTAAGGGGGTCTCTGCAGACTCGGATGTAAGGGGGGACTCTGCAGACTCGGATGTAAGGGGGAGCTCTGCAGACTCGGATGTAAGGGGGAGCTCTACAGACTTGGATGCAAGGGGGAACTCTGCAGACTCGGATGTAAAGGGGAACTCTGCAGACCTGGATGTAATGGGGAACTCTGCAGACTCGGATGTAAGGGGAACTCTGCAGACTCGGATGTAAGGGGAACTCTGCAGACTCGGATGTAAGGGGGAACTCTGCAGACTCGGATGTAAGGGGGAACTCTGCAGACTCGGATGTAAGGGGGAACTCTGCAGACTCGGATGTAAGGGGGAACTCTGCAGACTCGGATGTAAGGAGAACTCTGCAGACTCGGATGTAAGGAGAACTCTGCAGACTCGGATGTAAGGGGGGAGCTCTGCAGACTCGGATGTAAGGGGGAACTCTGCAGACTCGGATGTAAGGGGGAGCTCTGCAGACTCGGATGTAAGGGGGAGCTCTGCAGACTCGGATGTAAGGGGGAGCTCTACAGACTCGGATGCAAGGGGGAACTCTGCAGACTCGGATGTAAAGGGGAACTCTGCAGACCTGGATGTAATGGGGAACTCTGCAGACTCGGATGTAAGGGGAACTCTGCAGACTCGGATGTAAGGGGAACTCTGCAGACTCGGATGTAAGGGGGAACTCTGCAGACTCGGATGTAAGGGGGAACTCTGCAGACTCGGATGTAAGGGGGAACTCTGCAGACTCGGATGTAAGGAGAACTCTGCAGACTCGGATGTAAGGAGAACTCTGCAGACTCGGGTGTAAGGGGGAGCTCTGCAGGCTCAGATGTAAGGGGGTACTCTGCAGACTTGGATGTAAGGGGGTCTCTGCAGACTCGGATGTAAGGGGGGACTCTGCAGACTCGGATGTAAGGGGGAGCTCTGCAGACTCGGATGTAAGGGGGAGCTCTACAGACTCGGATGCAAGGGGGAACTCTGCAGACTCGGATGTAAAGGGGAACTCTGCAGACCTGGATGTAATGGGGAACTCTGCAGACTCGGATGTAAGGGGAACTCTGCAGACTCGGATGTAAGGGGAACTCTGCAGACTCGGATGTAAGGGGGAACTCTGCAGACTCGGATGTAAGGGGGAACTCTGCAGACTCGGATGTAAGGGGGAACTCTGCAGACTCGGATGTAAGGGGGAACTCTGCAGACTCGGATGTAAGGAGAACTCTGCAGACTCGGATGTAAGGGGGAACTCTGCAGACTCGGATGTAAGGGGGAACTCTGCAGACTCGGATGTAAGGAGAACTCTGCAGACTCGGATGTAAGGGGGGAGCTCTGCAGACTCGGATGTAAGGGGGAACTCTGCAGACTCGGATGTAAGGGGGAACTCTGCAGACTCAGATGTAAAGGAGAACTCTGCAGACTCGGATGTAAGGGGAACTCTGCAGACTCGGATGTAAGGGGAACTCTGCAGACTCGGATGTAAGGGGGAACTCTGCAGACTCGGATGTAAGGGGGAACTCTGCAGACTCGGATGTAAGGGGGAACTCTGCAGACTCGGATGTAAGGGGGAACTCTGCAGACTCGGATGTAAGGGGGAACTCTGCAGACTCGGATGTAAGGGGGAACTCTGCAGACTCGGATGTAAGGAGAACTCTGCAGACTCGGATGTAAGGGGGAACTCTGCAGACTCGGATGTAAGGAGAACTCTGCAGACTCGGATGTAAGGGGGGAGCTCTGCAGACTCGGATGTAAGGGGGAACTCTGCAGACTCAGATGTAAAGGAGAACTCTGCAGACTCGGATGTAAAGGAGAACTCTGCAGACTCGGATGTAAGGGGGAACTCTGCAGACTCAGATGTAAAGGAGAACTCTGCAGACTCAGATGTAAGGGGGAACTCTGCAGACTCAGATGTAAGGGGGAACTCTGCAGACTCAAAAAAAAACCCCTCTCTTATTACTAAGTTCTTAGGGATCCTAAGAAGGTTAATAGGCAAAAGCTCAGGGGCGTAACTGTGTGTAAACCTGTGCCCTGCATCGGTAAAGATACACATCAGGGTTACATAGGAGAAGGCGTTTTGTCATTGAAAATAAAGTTTTGTTAACAAAAACCAAAAAACTGGCTCCTAGATTTAAAGCATGTTTGTCAAGCCCTGACAATGTGTGTATTAAATATAGACCATGTCACCAAAAAATGGCTTTATCTTGAATCACTGATGACAGAAGTTGAATTCGGAGGTTCTCACCTGATGTCTGTAGTTGATATAACCATCGGAGCCGGCCACCAGGACCACCCAGTGCTTCCCCCCATCTTCCAGGTCATCGAAGGGCATGGATGTGGCCAGGACAGTGAGGATGAGGATGAGGATGAGCGTCACGTGAAGCATCTTGGCTGAGGAATGGGCACCCTGAAGAGAGAACATGATGAGGAACATGAGTGATATCTCCTTGGTTGTATGTTCTGTAGACCATCGGATATTGGTAAACATACACTACACCGCAGTTGATTGAATTTTAGCTTGTGTTATGAACTGGGAATTTCTTGGCTGTTGCTGAATATTGCATCTTGTAAATTTAGGTTTTAATTGCCTATTCATTTTTATATTTTTTATCTAGTTGAACCCTACAATGCAGCTATAGGAGAAGGACCAGCTATCCAGACAATACCAGAACCTGACAATGTTTACACATCAGCCGTGTGACACCGATAAGAACTCCATCTGG